>JAYJMB010045205.1:0-30967 GCA_036873735.1 Pouteria campechiana
GCAAAAGATGAAGTATTAGGTGCAAAAGATGAAGTATTAGGAGAATAAAATATGACATTTTGCATTCTCATCACTTAGCAATTTGACCATCAATTAACACCTAAATTTCATCATCAATTAACATTCAAAATTTTCATTAAAAATCTAAATTCCGCAAAATACACATGTCATTGTAATAAATGTCACTTGTCTCAACTATTTAGCACATATGGGAGCTGATTCATCAAAAGTGATAAACACAAAAGTTGTATCCTTTGTTGTGAATTTTTCAATGAATCAAAAATCACTAAATTCTGATTTCTCATGAAAAAGCTATAGTCAAAACACTACAATCATCTCTAATTCAAGAGGAGTCACTTTGTGGGACCTACGACTCAACATATGAGCTTAATTAGGAAATGTATTCAACATAAAAGTTGTAATCATTGAAATTATATGAATAATGCAAAACAAATCACCCAATTCTGAGTTTCTATGAAGAAGTTCTGGTCAAAATACTAAAACTACTCAAGAAGGGTGAAATTACTAAAAAATTTCAAAAATCATATTAAATTTCCAATTATTTAGGACCACCAATTACCAAAAATTTTATTATAATTAAAAATTATACTTACCAAAATTTGGTTATCACACTACCGAAGCTCAGTAATTTGGCATTGAGTGTACGTCAATTCCTCCTCTAAGGCTTTCACATGATCTAGAGCCTCCATATATCCGATGGGGTGCTTGATAAGACATTAATTAGTAATCCAAAGCAATGTGTCGATAGACAGATATTGCACTTCAAGATGATTGATACCCTTTTATAGTCTATCTATTTTTGTAGCCATATGACTCTTTGAGTTAGAACTTTTGGGATTTATCTCCGAAACAACCTTTAAATGGTTACGAGTAGAAAGTAGAAGGCACCTCCTTATATATAGACCACAAGTGCAGGAATTTCACACATTGGGAATGCTTAAAATTCATTACAAGTTGAAATTAGTTCACATTAATGTTGGTACATAAATTTGCCTTAATGGTGCATGGACCGACATTTTAAGCAAATCATGATACAAAAAATCAAGCTTCATAAAAACAAGCATGGAGGATTAAGTAGATTAAGAAGACAAGGTTTTACCATGTCTCCTTTAGGTGAGACTATTATTATGAATGTTAGACCTGTAAGATGCCCATAGGGTGGCTTAACTCAAGAGGGGAGGGTGAATTGGGTAAATAAAAGTTCATTGCTTAACCCCTGTTGAATCATTTTCCTCTTTTCATGCTTGTGTGTGGTGTGGCATATGATGAATAAAGAGATGCATGAAGAATAAAACAAATGGACAAACACACACACACACATATAGATAAGACAATTTTTATAATGGTTGAAGGCCCCATTCCTACATCCACTCTTCCAAGGACACCAACTCATTGTGCCTTGAGTTCCACTACACACCATACAATGCAATACATAAGTATCCTTGACACTTCTTCTAGTTTTGCGAGTTCACCAGGAAACTCACCCATTTCAAAGATCACAGGCAAACTTAGTAGTTTTCCCAAGCTTACTACCAACTCTTACGATGTGGTTTTCTTGAGCTTACTACCAAACTCTCTTATTTTCAGATTAACCAGAAAACTATTACACATTTAAGCATAGGGGAAGATTAGATATTTTATAGTTCTATTAATAAAAAGATCTTCCCAAAATGTAAATAAAATGGCCATGAAGATAAGCAGATTTAAGCTCATGAAAGATAGATGATGATGGTTTAAGCTCTTGGCCATGAGTGGAAGTTTGTATCACGTTAAGTGCATTTATAATGAGTTCCTTCACAACCACCAATCATCCCACTTCTTCTCCTTAAATAGCTTCTTCAGAATCTTGACTGTTGGAAAAGATGGGAGCCAATCAATGCAAAGACAAGAGCAGCAGTGAATGAATAAGACCGTTTGAATTTTCTGTTATTAAAGTCCTAATCTTTCTATTTTGTCTCGAGCTGCTGCATTGCTAATCAAAGACGAGGATGCACTGTGATAAATGTGTTCCTCATTTAACTCATCATAGCATTGAAAAACTTGTAGTGCCACTTATTGCCGAAAATGGTGTCTGGTATGAGTTTGCATAATGACAGTATAAATGCAGATGCCATTTGTATATGTAGTCACATAAATAGATTCTCCTCTGACACGTTACAACCTCTCTCTGTCTCTATTAGTCTACCATAAGTTGTAGATAAATTCTTCCATGGTTTGTCTATCAGTTGTACTTTCATATGAATAATTTTGTCTGTCACAAATAGCAGACAAACTTTTACTCATATGAAGTTACACTGACTGATAGACAAACACTTCTTTGTTTTTCATAATTCCTTCAGAAGATTTATTTGTTGATCATCCTTCATGTATATGCTTTATCTATTGAAGATAATAGATTATCTTGAATAGTGCTAATAAAGATGAGCTGATCGATTGACAAACAGTTCCCTTAATACGAACAGATGATGTAGGAAATGCTTCCTTTATTCTTCATTGTCTGTTGGAGGTGACAGACGAAGTTCGCTTAGTCTTACACTAACAAACGAAGTGAGATCTTCTTCTTTTATTCATTATTGTCTGTTGAAAATGCTAGATGAAGCTTACTTCAATTCGCTCAAACAAATGAAGTGTGGTGTTCGTTTGGTGTAAGTAATAGACGAATTGTGTTTTGCTTTGTCTTGGGTAGATACACGTCACATTTGTCTATCATAAGTTATACACGATTGTGCCTTTGTCTGTTATAGCCCAATTCGATCCAAAAAGCTCTTTGTCTGTTCGACTTTGTCTATGCTCACCGTGCAGCATCTTCATCGTCTTCTGCTTTGGCTAAACTTTATCTATCGTAACGGATGACTTTTTGATACTAAGACAAAGCAGAGTTCTTTAGCTTTTCTGCACACTTTGAGCAACAAAAGGGGTTTGTTCTAGCAACTTCCTTATCTCTTCAATCTTGATCTGTCCGTCTTGCTCAGCTGAAGTTACACTCCCTTTTATATTTATATTGTCATTCTTTCCTTAGACAACATTAGTCTTTTCATTTCTTGTATTATTATCTGGGTGGCAATTCTTCTTTCTTCCTCTGTCTGAGTAGTCAATGGAGCTTCTTATTCTTTCTTTATCTCAAATAGGCTTTTTCTCATCGGTGTAGATGGTTTGAATTTCAAAAATAGAGTTATGCTTCTTCAACCATGGCTTCATCTTCAACTCCTTTGTCTGCCAAGCCTTGAGTTGCTTCTTCATCCCTGTGCTTTTATCTTGGATAGACTGATCAGATATAAGTAGCCCACAACTTAAGCTCTCTAATCATGGCTTCTCCTTTATTTTCTTGCTTTGTATTTATATGTTGATATTTTCTCATTGAGGTTGATAGACAATGTAAGCTCGTTGTAGCATGCCTTCAAAGCCTTGTTTATCTCTCATGCTTTTATTTGTGGAAGCTTCTTTGAGACAACTGTAACCTTTCTTGTTGCTTGTCTTCTACTTTCTTCTTCTTCCATGATTTTCATCAGTTTAGCCCCTTTGGAATGTAGCAGATTGTTATGGCAGTTTGTTGTAGACGATCATTCTCCTGCACTTGAGCATTTCTATACTTGCTACATTATTAGCTTTCATATGTAATATCATAATGTATTTAATCCTCATATGATAGTGTTATTTTGTAAAGCAAGGATAATATACATTTTCATTAAATGCATAATTTGAAAGTTTAAATAATTATGGTGCTTAAAAAGATTTAGCAAATGTATGTAGTAAAAATTAATTAATGTTTATGATGTGCGCACCATAGAGTGAAGTCTATATGTTTGTTTAATTAATCATCTTGATTAAGTATTTTTGTTAATTACTTGTTATTGTTTCATAACCGTATCTATATGATCATTAGAGATTTAAACATGTAGGTTTTTTATGTTAATACAAGTTTTGTTATCATTAAAATTATTATAATATAATCCCAACAAGACCCTGACCCTACTGTGATATGCAGGGTGTATGGCAAAGCTAGAATCCTAAAGGTATGGGGAAAATAGAGGGTGTGTGCAAGTGTAGAAAATCAAATGCAATGGAAATACACAAGCATAAACAACAATAAAAACATAAGGAATTATAGTGGTTCAAGCCCCCTTGAAACCTATTCCACTCTCCAAGGTTTCCTCAACCTTGGGTTCCACTATCACCTATGGAACACACCTCCCTTGATTTTATGAGCTGACTAAGAACTTCACATTAATGGTTTTCCCGAGCTCACCATCAACTCATACAATCTGGTTTCTCAAGAGCTTACCAGCAACTACCCTGGTTATCATAGCTAATAAGAAACTCAACAATAATAATAAACATGTACAGGAAACTACCTCTAACCAAGCCTAAATGTACATAGATTAAGCTCTAAGAAAGAAAAACAATAAACCACTTTACAGTGCTTTTGCTCTCCTCTGAAGTGGTGAAGATGTAACTCTGAAGTCCTTTGTTCTTTGACTTCTGTTAGAGTGAATGCACTTTTCTGGAATCTAGAGTTCTAAAGATTATTTTATGTTTAATACACTCAAGTTTCTTCTAATTCTTCTCTGGAACTCTCATTTATAAGTTCCTAAAAGTTTCTCGCCATTGTAACCTAGTTTGGTGGGATTTTTATCGTTAAATTGCGTTTTATGCACTCCGCACAAAATAGCCTCGTTCCACTGCTTTAGAGGCTCTGAAGTTAAGTCGATCTCTTGTAGATGGTAGCTTAAGAAGGCAGGGTGAATTGATCTTTTAAAAATTTTTGCCAGATAAAAGGACAGTGCTAAAAAGGAATGAACAAATCACTCAGAACACAAAGACAAGTATTTTTATAGTGGTTTAACCCTTGCTTGGTACCTACTCTACTTCTCTGAGTCAGTCTCTCTACTTCACTATGATTCCACTAACACTTGATCATCTCACTTTAATAAAAAATACACTTGTTGGAATCAGCAGGCGGTTGCAGTATTCATGTGTGCCTCAAGTGACATGCCAGGCGATATGACAAACCGGTGCAGTTGGATCTTGGATTTTCCTCCAAATCCATGTCTCTATCCATTGGCAGTCGGTACCATAAGAGGCTATGGTATTTGGCTGTGCTTCCTTAGAATTTTTGAGACATCGTGACTGTTTCACCATTACTTCAAAACCTCTCCAGTAGAGTTCCAGAACCTCTGAAAATTGGGACTTCCACAGTTTACAGTCATTTTGAACTGCCAACTTATAATTGATACTTCAAGACATGTGAAGTGACTTTCAGAACATCTGAAGGTTGACTTTCCCTTGGCAGTGGCATTCCTTCCCATTTTCTTCATGTCAACTGCTGCTCGAATGTAACAATACTTTAGAACTTTTAAAGTCAATCTTAGAACGTCTGAATCCTGGATTACCAATGCAACATTAAACCGTTTTGACTTGGGCATTTCAACGTTTCTCAATGTTTCTTCAGCATGTCTGAAGTAAGACTTCAGAATATCTAAAGCAAATAGAATCCTTCAACATTGTTCTTTCATGCTTCATCACATCTGATTTTAACTCTGAAACCTCTAAAACAGAGTGTTTCACCTCTGAAGCTTATCTGAAGTTGGTCTCAGACCCTTTGAAACCCCTTGGAATGTTGATTCTTTAGATGATTATGTTTCTTCTTGTGTTCAACATTTGAAACACCTCTAAACACTCTCTGAACACACTCTGAAGATCATCTAAAGAGGCTAAATGAACTCATGTTGATCTTATTGACTCTAAAATATAGAGTTCACCTCTGAACATGTTCTGAAATTATTCTTACTTGATCTTCAGATCTTCTAATGGCTTATTATGATTTGAACTTCTCCTCTAAACATATTCTTAGACTTGAAGTTCTCCTCTGAGGCACATGATTACCATCTAAACTTTGGTATTTATCTTTATTTACTTTAGTAGTGTACTTTAGAACATCTAAAGCAACTCTGAAGTTACTTTGAAGCTCCCTTTTGATGCTAAATAGTTCCATTAGCTATAGTTTAGCTTCTGAAGATTGGGTCTCATATCTGAAACAACTCTGAAATTATTTTAGAGTTAGTTTTTTTTCTATAGCCTTCATCTTTGAGACTCTCTGAACTTCTTCATATGCTAAACTTGATTCTCATGATTTCAGATGTGTCCTAGTGCTTCTAAAATCTTCTTCTTAGTTCAAAGATGTAAATCTTTTGAGCATTCACTAGCTTTTCTTCCTTTATAAACTCATTGTGGTGGAATACAACTTGATATTATGTTTGAACACATTGTTTAACACTTCTGAAGTTACTTCCCTACTAAATTAATCTAATTTATATAATTATACAACACTTGGGATAACAGTCAGTATCTCAACTATTCACTCACATGTTTGCTCATCATCAAAACTTAGCTGGTTAATCATGTTCATCATCAAAATCAAGCTAATCAAAAAGGGTTAGGATCAACAAGTTACACTTCAGAGCCTCTGAAGGTCCGGGCTTGTCAGTTAACATTGCTTCATGCATCAACGAGTACATTTCTAGAACCTTTGAAGCTCTCTTTCAAAACCTTTGAAGTTTCCTTTGAGCGATGTTCTTCCAACAACTATATTTCAACCCTCTGAAGCTTCACTCTCCCATCTGAAGTGACTCTGAAGATACCTCTGAAGCTTCATAACTTCACTTCATCACATCTAAAGCTTTTGTTTTCTCTTTTGAAGAACCTTTGAAGGTCAGGGTGCACTTCTAAAGCTTCCTCTAAAACTATAGCGCGACCACTAAAGCTTACTTGACTTTGAGCACTGTTGGTCCTGTTCAAATGGTAGCTCAAGAGGGGGGTAAATTGAGCTTTTAAATTTTCAGGCTAAATAAAATTGTAATGCTAAACAGGAATGGAAATATATCACATAGCACAATAGACATTAATATTTTTATAGTGGTTTGGCCCAATTCGGTACCTACTCCACTTCTCTGAGTCAGCATTTCTTACTACACTCAGGTCCCACTAATACTTGTTGTTTTCTTAAGCTTACCAACAAACTGTTGGGATTATTGTATGATTTTGATGGCAACAAAACTTGTCTTAAAAATTAATTTATGCTAATGATACTTTTAGTATTGAAAGCTTGAAATGTAGAAAGATATGCTTGAAATATGTGCTGTATTGGAATATCATTTATGAAAGCATATACATCTTAATATAAGTCTAGAAAGGAAATTATATTGATCCATATTGCTTTCAACCTTGTTTATCATACCTTCGATCATATGTTAAAAGTGCTTTGAAGAGATATCTTCTTGAATGAAAAACAATGAGAGCTTAAATAAATTTATAAATATAAAATCATGATTTAAAGTATATATCCATGATTTTCAACTTATGCAAATTTCATATGGATAATTATATTATGATAAAAAATACAATTTGTGATTGATCTATGGTCTACAACTTGAAAAATCATGTGGGGATAAATATATTTTGATAAGTGTGCTTAATAGAAGATATTTTTTACTTGAAAAAGAAATTGTGCTTAAATGATTCATCCATACTCTAACTTATATATGTTATATATAGATAAATGTATTTTAATTTATAATGAAAAATGTCAAGTTAATAATATGGAAAAAGCGTAAAAATTTTCAAGTGCAGGTTCGCTACAATAGTAATTTTGCTGCATTGATAGACAAAGTTGAAGCATCAGACGAAGTCAAAGCAGCAAGCAAATTGCTATAGTAATTTTCTACAATAGTGCTAGAGTAACAGATGAAGTAGAAGCATCAAACAAAGTAACAAGCAAATTGCTATAGTAATTTTCTACAATAACTTGTTATAGTAACCGACAGACGAAGCAGAAGTAGAAGCAACAAAGGAAGTACTATAGTAATTTGTTATAGTAATTTGTTATAGTAACTCTACTACAATGCAATAGATAAAGCTTCATCAGCAGACAAAGTAACAGACAAAGTGATGCGGTGCTATAGTTATTTGCTATAGTAACCAATAGACAAATATTCGTCTGTTACTTACTCCAGATGAAGCGGAGCTATAGGATTTGCTATAGTAACGGAGCTATATTAAAAATTATTATTTTGAAATGTGTCAAAGATTTAATGCTCAGCAAAAAGCTTTCCACCTTAGTGCAATCATCTCCTTTTCTGTCAAGAATGAGGTTGCAAACTTTTCAACAAATTAAGCGCTAATCAAAAGATAATACATTCCAACAGGATAAAACCTCAAACTTTCTTCTATATTAATGTTACTCATCTACCTCTTTTCTCTACATTTAGTGGAACCCATCTTCTCCAATGGTCTGATTTTTGAGAAGAGCTATTTAAGGAGATATGCTAGGATGTTTCAAGAGGTAAGTAGTTGAAGAAGAAAAAGGGACTGAGCCTAACACCTTTCACAAATCGTTGCATCCTAAGGCCAACAGCTTAACCTTCAAATATCATTCAAGAGCTTCATTTTGTTTATCCATTCAAGGTCTACTTCTTCAATATATCCAAAGGGGATCTTGTGTGCTACAAAGAGTTAGTCAAAGATCAAGTTCTTCCCAAAGATCATTAAGGAGCTTAAGGGTTCTAAGTGACTAAGGCAATTCTATCAACAAGAAACCCATTCAAGTCTACCAAGTATTTTTACCCCAAGAGCTGTTAAGATTAAAGAGCTTCAATGCCACATCAACACTACATCAAGGGAGTTCGAAATCACTGTAATGTGCTTAATGTGTTATCATTTTATTTGAGCTTTAATAGTGTGTACTCATAAGCCTAGATAGAGACATATTTATGTACACAAAATACATGCAAAGGTAGAGTTTTTGGTTAGTTCATGAAACCAGATTTAAGCCCCTTAGAGCTAGAATAAAAAAGAGTGTTGTGGACACTAGTTTACTCCCCCTAGAGTTGGAATCTAGAATAGTATCGAAGACACTTGTTTACGCCCCCTAGAGCTAGAATCTGGAAGAGTGTCGAGGACACTACTGTATTTCCATTATACAAGGTATAGTCGAACCCAAGGCACAATGAATATGTGCTCTTCGCAGAGTGGATGTAGGGATGGGGTTCCTAAACATGTGTGTGTTTGTTTACTCACTTTATCCTTCATACACTTTACGGTTTTATCATTCACTTTATATCACACCACACACAAGCACGAAAAGAGAAAAATGCTCTAACAGGGGTTAAGCAATGAATTTCTATATACCCAATTCATTCGTTCCCTCTTGGGTTAAGCCATACTTTGGGAACCAACACAAACTTCTACAATTGTTGGTTTTCAAAGCTCACTAAGGAACTTTTATAAACTTCTAGCAAGTTTTACTTATTGTAATCAATACAATAAATAGCAAGCCCCTTGTTCTCCCAAATAAAGAAAATATGTTGTACAGAAAATTGCCTCTAAAGTAGGCTAAGTGTGCAAAGATTAAATGCAAAAATAATAACTGAATAGATAGTTAAAGCAATTCAATGACAGAGGCTTCATCAAGGGTAAAGGTAAAATTTTTGGTTTGTTCATTATATGCATAGAGGATGCATTATATATAGATGGACTTAAGCACAACTTACTAAGCATTAGCCAATTATGTGATGAAGGTCATAAAGTTGTGTTTGAATCATCTATATGTAATGTATTCGATGTAGATGATAGTCTATTGTTTAGAGGAAAAAGCATGGAAATATATGTCTTAGATAGAATTGTAGGAAAATGTCTAGTTGTTGTTAATGATGACCCATAGTTATTGCACAAGAGAATGGGACACATTGATAAGTCCAATATCAAATCTTTATGGAAGAAAAATCTTCTAAATGGTCTACCCAATCTAAAATATGACAAGAAACAGATCTATAAAGCTTGTCAAATGTCAAAATAAACCAAAGCATCCTTTTCTCCCAAAAATGAAGTATCCACATTTAGACTACTAGAGCTATTAAACATGGATCTATTTGGACCATCAGATATTATTACCCTTGGAGGAAAAAGATAGGTGTATTTCATCGTAGATGACTATTCTAGATTCACATGGGTAATCTTATTAGCTAAAAAAGATGAAGCATTTTCTATATTCTCTATTTTTCAAAGCTTATACAAAATAAAAAACAAATGTCAATTATTTCTATTCAAAGTGACCATGGTGGTGAATTCAAGAACAAAAGATTTGTTGACTATTGTGGGGAAAAAGGAATTCATCATAACTTTTCATCCCCTAGAACTCCTCAACAAAATGGAGTTGTGGAAATAAAGAATAGAACAATTCAAAAAATGGCAAGAACCATGTTGAATGAAAATAAATTATCTAAAATTTTTTGAGGAGAAGAAATTAGCATAGCTTGCCATGTGCTAATAGAGTTACTATTAGAGCAATCTTGAAGAAAACTCCTTATGAGCTTTGGAAAGGAAGAAAACTGAATATCTCTTATTTTCATTCCTGTGGTTGCCTGTGTTACATATTAAACAATGGGAAGGATTACCTTGAGAAGTTTAATTCAAAAAGTGATGAGGCTATCTTCCTTGGTTAATCTTCTAATAGTAGAGTATTTAGAGTTTTCAATAAAAAAACTCAACTTGTAGAAAAATTTAATGCATGTCAAGTTTGATGAAACATTTTAACCTCGAGAAAGGTGTCTAATAGTGATGCAGATGAAGTCATAAAGAAAATAAAAGAAGCTACAATTACAAAATCAAGGGGGAGAAGTCATTTCAAGACAAAAACATAAGCAAGATTTAGAAAATGAAGAGGAGGTAAGTGCAGGTAATGATCACTATCAATCTCCTACTGATTTGAAGTTCATTAGTGCCCATCCTAGAGATCAATTCATAGGTGATATCTATGATGGGGTTAGGACAAGACAATCTATGCAAAACATTTGTGGTCATTATGCTTTCATTTCTAATATAAAACCCGCTTGCATTGATCAAGCTCTAAATGATGAAAACTGGATTATTGCAATGCAAGAAGAGCTAAATCATTTTGAAACGAACAAAGTCTGGAAATTAATTCCAAGGCTTGAAAATGCTAACATAAATAGAACAAAGTGGGTGTTTAGAAACAAACTAGATGAATGGACTTGATGTAAGAAATAAAGCAAGGCTAGTTGCTAAGGGGTATTCCTAAGAAGAGAGAATTGATTTTGAAGAATCTTATGCCCCTGTAGCAAGATTAGAAGCCATTAGGTTGCTACCTGCATTTGCATCCTACAAGAATTTTAAATTATTTCAAATGGAAGTAAGATTGCATTCCTAAATGGATATCTAAATGAGAAGGTATATGTAGAACAACCTTCTGGTTTTGAATGTGATGATCAACCTGACCATGTATTCAAACTCACCAAAGCACTTTATGGACTAAGGTAAGCTCTAAGAGCTTGGTATGAAAGGTTGAGTAAATTTCTTAGTGATCATTAATTTAAGAGAGGAAAAGTTGATACTAAATTGGTCATCAAAGATGTTGGCATGACAATCTTGATAGTTTAGGTTTATGTAGATGATATTATATTTGGTGCTACTAATGAAACTTTATATCAAGATTTTTCAAGAATAATGCAAGCTAAATTTGAAATGAGTATAATGGGCAAGCTAAATTACTTCCTTGGATTGCAAATTAAGCAAAAATATGATTGAAATTAAATCTGTCAATCCAAGTATACAAGACATATGCTCAAGAAATTCGAGATAGAAGAAGTAAAGGTTGCCAACACTCCAATGACCACATCAACACGGTTGGACAAGGATGAGAAGGGTAACCTGTAGCTCAAGAACTATATAGCAGTATGATTGGTTCACTTCTTTACTTGACTGCATTTAAACCTAATATTCTATTTAGTGTATGCTCATGTGCTAGATTTCAATCCAATCCAAAAAAATACACCTAACCATAGTAATATGAATTTTAAATTATCTAGTTGATACACCAAGTCTTAGGCTTTATTATCCAAAAGGAACTGGTTTTGAATTAATTGAATACTCAAATTTTGACTTTGGAGGATACAAAGTGGACAAGATGAGCACTAGTGGAATATTTTAGTTTTTAGGAAATAGTTTAGTTTCATAGTTTTATAGGAAGTAAATTAATGTTGCTCTCTCTAATGCTAAAGCTGGAATATATTACAGTAGGAAGTTATTGTGCATAGTTGCTTTGGATGAAAAAATAACTTCTGGATTATAGCTTACATTATAAGGATATACCAATAAAGTGTGATAATATCAGTACTATTAGCTTGACTAAAAATTATGTTTTACACTCCTCACCAAGCATATAGAGATTAGGCATCATTTTATTAGAGATCATGTAGAAAAGTATGATATATGATTAGAATACGTGCCTATGAATTCCTAACTTACTGATAGTATTACTAAACCATTACCATTAGATAATTTCTATTATATAAGGAGGGAATTAGGAATAACTTATATGAATACATAGGGATACATCGGATGATGTGAAATTACACCTCACAATATCTGGAGCTAGCACTTCACTCTATTTCAGACAAACTAAAACAAATCTTCTATTGTATGAAGTTATAACTTCATTTTGTCGAAAACTATGTCTGAAGTCCTAAATCCTTCAAAATGGATGAAATTATAAGTTCAAACTGTGCAAAATTCAATTATGTGTTTGAAATTACTCATATCGTATGAAATGTTGAAATTTTACTTCTTATAGTCCAAAACTTCTCTTTCCTTACACCTAAAAAATCATTACCGAGGCAACGCCTTGACTCTTGCTGAAAGTAAATTCACGCACATTGGAAATCATGCTATTCTTCTAAATTTAGCAGACATCTCTTATTTTTAGCAAATAGTCACTAATTCTTCTCAAAAAATATTCCAAGAACTTTCTTTATCTTCCCAAAGCTATGTTAACCCTGCTTTGTAGTGGATAGTTTGAAGGGAGTAATAAAGCCAATAAAGTCAATCCACTTAAACTCAAAAGCTTCCTTAAGGAACTTTGTGACAAGCACTAAAACTATGTTTTTTCAACATCTCTAGTGGAGCTATATTAGAATAATAGTAAAATAGTGAGGGTATCCAAATAAATCAACTGTCTATTAAAAGAAAAATCAATGTATGATAACAAAACAGGGAGATTATGGTAAGAAAGGAGTACACATGGAGAAATAGATTCAAACAAAATGATGAAATTTATCAAAGAAAACTATTACATTGATAAGGGAAACAAAAAGCTAAATGAATCTATGTACTTGGCCAGAGCATTCGCAACCGCTTCCAACTCTTCTATCTACTGATAAGTAGCAAAAAGTTCCACTTCCAAGGACTGAATATGATCCAGAGAAAGCATGTGACTAACAGCATGCTTAGTCAAATGTCAATCAACCACTTGAAATAAGAACTTGATGAAGCTTAGTTCTCTATCCAGTCATTTTATCTCCTCATGGAGGGAGTGGATTGATTCTGATTGATACTTTCCACTAGAACTCCCTAGCTTGATTTTCCCACTCTGGACTTGCTCTGAAAAGAGTTGATAGAATCCATGGCTAAATAGTTGGAACAATTGAGTAGAACAAGGGTTCTCATTTATAGAAGGTGAGGCAGAGGAATCGAGTGTTAAGCAACAAGTTCGAAGCATCACATTAATACCACCACTTTACTCTTTATCTTTTTTATTATGACAAAAAGGAGGGGAGATAGTTTAAAAGGGAGACATGATTATGGGGGAGAAAGTATTAAAGTTTTAATGCATTCATTAAGATGGAGATCAATTAGTTAGGGGGAGACTACATTTGAATTTTTATATTACAAAGATTTAATCAAATTTTGTCATCATCAAAAAGAGGGAGATTATTAGTAAATTGCATAGTTTTGAGAATAAACAAAACTTGATTAAGTATTAATGAAAGTTTGTCAAGATCTTAGAATGTAGAAACGGATTAAGAAATGTAGAAGTTTCAAACCATGCACATAATCTTCTCAACATAAATTAGTAAGCCTGAAAGCATTTAGAACATGCTCATCATTCCAAATTATTTCAGATGAACTCCACATGTTTATGTCTTCTTCAACACTAAAACATGAAGACTAGAAGTTATGAAAGCCTTCCGATAGTTAAAGAATATGTCCAAGGCAAAATAGCTCCATCGTAAATTTCAAATCAATTCGAAGTATTCACTTTGAACGTAACCTTCTTTACAAGCTAAAAATGGAAGAGCCCTTCAAATAGTCCAATATCTCTAATGATATAAAGAAATGATGAAAGAAAACTTTGGACACTACTTAAGTCATTCCTATATCCATTGCTAAAGTTCAAACGTTGTCACAACATTTTGGACAATGAGAAAAACTAAGTTCAAACGAACAAAAACATTTTAGACAAAGCACCTTCCCAAGCTCAAGAAGTCCTACTTCATCTATCTCTCTAATTATGTCCAAAATCCTAACTCTAGACAATCCCAAGCAAACAACTCTGTCCAAAATGAAGAATGATCACAAGGAGCAAATATTAAAGAGAGACTTGCTATTCAAAATCTTAAGTCTGGACAAACCCAAGCAAGCAACTCTATCCGAAATGAAGAATGATTATGAAGAGAAAATATTATAGGGAGACCTTTCATCTGAAATCTTAACTTCGGACAATTTGAAACAACAACACCATCCAAAACAGCAAACAACAATTGTTGAAAGAAGTCCAGTCCGTCTAAAACCATTTGCTTCATACGTTCCAGTCTTCCAGCTGCCATTTCTAGCAAGAACATCATTGCAAGTTATTACAACTATTTCACCCAAACAAAAAAAGCACATTCCATTAGGAATTCAAAGTTGAGTATAAGAAGAAGAAAGCAAAGACAAGATAAATAATGAAACTATTGCATCTCACAAAGCTTAAACATTCATTCCTTTACTAACAAAAAGATCAACTCAAAGCCTTCGTACTGAAATCTTTTGCAACATTCCAATTCCAAGCTTTAATTTCAAACTTTGTTTCTTGTTAGGTTGCTTTGGAGGCATGACAATCGAGTAGAAATTTGAATTCTTATTTTGGAGTTCTTTGAAGTGAACTTCGGATAAAAAATCGTTGCTTTGGAGTTCTCTAAAATGAACTTTGGAGAAAAAATCATTACTTTGGAGATTTTTGTTCTGATTTAAAGTTCTCTAAAGTAAATTTTGGAGAAAATTTTTTTCTTTGGAGTTCTTTGAAATGAACTTCGGAGAAAAAATCTTCTTTGGAGTTTTTGATGTTCCAAAGCAGTTTTAGTAGAATCCTAATAACATTTTCATATGAACTCCAAATTGAGTGATTTTTATTAGATTAGATTGATAATTTTAATATATACAACTTTTATATTAATCACTTTTCTTGATTATACTTGTATTTTGAGTCGTGGGCTCTCAACGTACTGCCTTTTGTGTTAGTGAACTTTGGAGTAAAAATTCTGCTTCGGAGATTTCTAGAGAGAGTACTACTATTTTGATTAGAACTTTCTCATACAAACTTAGAACTGCTCCATTCGTTTTATATTTGATAGATACTTTCAGGGGCTACAACTTTTATGCTGATCACTTTGTCTGAATCATCTATCTTTTATGAGTTATAAGCCTTCAAAGTGATGCCTTCTGTCAAATAAAGTAGTAGACAAATGTAAAGCTCTACAGATAGTTGTACTATTTTAATCATAACTTTCTCATATAAATTCATAATCATATGAATTTAATTGCATTAGAAAGATAAGAAAAAATTTTAAAACTTTCATGTTGAACATATTTTTCGAATATGCCTCCATTATTCTCAGAAATTGCTTTAAACTAACATCTTTTGTAATCTTCAGTTTTATTTTAAATATCAACAAGACAAACTCTGTTAAGTGCAATATCCATTGAAAAACATCAAAAAAAGATCTTAAACATGTGAATTTAGATATAAAAAATATGATATATTATGATCTTATCACATAGTACAAGCATTCATTCAATTATCAGATAAAGAATTCTAGGATGCTCATAATTCCCACCAAATCACACTCTCACACATATATAATTGGATAGTCTCTATACCTGTCAATGCATTTAGCAAACATAAAATTGGGGTATTCTTTATCTCCCTCACATAGACATCCATACACAAGAATAAGCAACATTATACATAAAGACATGGGTAACTTTCCATCCCCAGCAATCACATGTTCATATCATAAAAGAAATATCACTCATTGCAATCCAAGGAATACTTGCTTTCCCCAACATCCATCTATTCACAAAGCATAATAAACATCAACCTTTAGAAAACATGGGATATCCACTATCCCCATCCATTCATATATGCCCATATATGTAGCATGGGTTGTTTGTTATCCTCATCCATGCATCCATGCAAATAGAAAAGGATCCTACTTACCTACATGAAGAACCATGGCACCACACTTGTACAATTCTTCCAACTCCATAGCTTACCCTCCATGCGCAACTGGCATTATACATATCACATTGGTTAAATCCAATTTATAAATATAACAACTATCTCATTAGTCAATTATACATTTCAAACATTTACTTTATTTAGGAATAAGCACCCATTCAATTTAAGATTCCAATTAGGCTAAATTGGTTTTTCACCCAAGCCACCCTTTCTAAAAATACATAATCTTTATACCATACAATTAATAGTTAATCAACTTCCTAATCATGTATTTCTTGTATTAAATAAATCATTTTAATGCCTCTTTCAAAATCAATCTCTGGCTATACTATGATTAGTCAATCATATCACTTCCCTCATCGAAGTATTTTATCAAACATGTGATCAACAATATTTAAATTATGATTTCTCAAATAGGTATCTCAAAGAACTATATTTTCCTTATAACATTCATTTGATATACAATATGATTAATATGTAAACATCCTTAAAACAAGTCAATAAAGCCCTTAATTCAACCAATTACTACTTAAACACGTTATACACAAAAGGCCCTTTCCATACCCTAATCAGTTCATTATCCCAATTTAGATTTTTATGTCCAACTTACCCTAAAACTATTACAACCTAAGATTTAATCAATTTCCCCATAAAACCCTTAACAATCTCCCCAAATTCCATCACAAAACTACTATTCATGAGTTGGGTATAATCCTTAACAAGCAGAAATCACAAAATTTAGTTGGGGAAAACAATCTTACCATGAAATTCGTGATTGGCCTTCATTCCCAAAGAAGAATCAACCCAAAAGCATCAAGCATTCACCATGAGTTACAGCAAACACGGCTTTTCTTCCATTTCCCACTATCTAAATGATTAAACTTAGACTTGGGGCTTGCTTGATCCATTTTAGATTTAAACAAGATGTATTTTTAGCTAAAATCATAAGGTTTTGGGGTGTATAAGAGCTGGGGCAAAAGGGTAGGGCATGGGAAGGAAAGAGAAAAATTTAGAAATGAAAAAAGGATGTGAATGGGTTTAAATGGTTGACCCAATGACATAGCTGCATTGATCGGCGCCGTGACGCCGGACCTACTAGTCGCCATAATGCCCATTTCGTGAAGCAGTGTTGTGCCCTAAAACATGCTGCCCCTATTTCCCTGATATTTCTCCCCTTTTATTCCATTTCTTCTCATACCTTTTTGGCAATAATTTCCCCACATATTAAGAACATAAAATGTATAAAAATTCTACCTTGAATAACTAGGAATTGAATCATATAACCATTAGGATATGCATTAACTTGTACAAGACATTTCACATTTACACAATTCATACATGCTTGATTTATTTCATTTCAAAACAAATTTCTTCACCTTAATTCATCATTATAATTTTTTTGGAGACAAATACAATGTGTCCAAGCACATAATTACCCAAAATTTAACACCCTGGGTGTTACAAACCACCCATCTTACTAAAAGTTTCATCCTTGAAACTTTTAAGTATCATTTGATTCTTGCTATTCACTCAAGTTTACAGATCCATTCACATCTTCTGGATCTGTATCGACATGATACACTATGCAAGTTATGTCTTTTCAATCATTTGTCCTGATTATTCAAATAATGTTTACTTTTACTAGCGATCATACCCACACAATTTCTCATCAAAGGTAATCAAAGCACCAATACAAACAAGTCACCATTATTATATACATACATAACTTTACAATCACCCACACATGGGAATCATACATCAATTTCATGACACACAATCAATATAAATAGCCATATTGCTATTATACACTACTCATATGCAAGCAATACAATTCATTCCTTTACTTCAATACATGCACAATACATCAAAACAACCAACCATGATGTGCCCTAGTGTCTCCCTTTGCCCTGGCTACGAAGCCTACCAGGTCTATGACGGTTTCTCACTGTTATACGTGGCACCCCGCTCTCATTTCTCCCAATGGCTCACAAGTTAACCGAATAAGAGACCATGCCATCACCTATCCGTGCCATCAAGGCACACCCACCCCTCACGGTGACATAACATTTTTAGGCCATCCATGTCGTCATGCCATCTCATAATATATTCTCATTAAATATGGGCCATTAAATCTAAAACATAGTAGTTCTGTAGCATATTACATAACAGTGTATGACAATAGCAATGCAATAACAAGGCAATATCAATATCATGCTCATAATACATCTTATCCATAATTCAGGCTATTTAGCCTCAACATTCAATTATTAGTCAAATTATAATAATCTAGGGCCAATCATTATCAATCCAGGTCCTCCAATTCATCAAGCTAACAAGGCGTTTCAATACCAGGCTAGATAAGCCTCTACCCTTTATGGATGTCAAGTTAATTGGGCTATCTAGGCATCACAGCTAAGCCCCAGGCCATCTAGGACACCACCTCATATAGGTGTTAGGTTATATCCAGGCTATCCAGGCTACAAGCCAAGCCCCAATCCATCTAGGCCATCTCTAACACCACAAAGGTAGATTATTATCTACAACCATGTCCCCACCAAGGCATGGCGGCACCCTGTGGATGTCTATCATGTCCAGGTCTCTACGATCCACACACACCCCATAGTTGTCTTATCAAATCACTACTAAGGCGTACACACACACACACACACACCCTGCAAGTGTCTTATTGGATTTAGGCCTCTATCGGTGGTAAGGTCACCACTCCCCCTCCTAGTCTCCACCACATCACATCTGTGCCATATAGGCATGATCCTAACATGTTGGTGGATTTTTTGGTTAGCTTCCATCACACCATGCCAATATTTCATCACATTAACCTCCAGCCATCACATCCCCCAAGGCACTGTATATATCATATCATATAATTTCACAAACACATACATACACATCCCATGTATACCAAATTTCATCAATCCATTGCATCAATCACATACATCAATCAAGGTAGCTCAGCCTCATAACATAGCAAAAATTTAATGTCAATCATACTTAGGAAAACACAAGTTCATTAATCACATTATCGACCATAATAGCTCAATTCAATCATAGTAAAATCCAATGTCAACTTACACATAGAAATATACTAGTTTATCATTCCCAATCATAGCACACATAACAATTCATTCAATCAGTGATACTTGGGCATGTCATCATTTACAACAATCAATCACATCAATAAAATCCACTAAGTAACACTCAAAGTTCATAGCATACAATTTAGTACAAAATTCATTGATTTCTTAATTAAACACATAACATAATTTGGGCCATTTACCCAAATAAACATTTGAAACTTATACCATAACACACCATGTCTAGTTAATCAATCAAATACTAGGGTTCACACAACTCTTATTGATCTAATGAATACAATGATACCATCACAAACTATCCTGAACAATTCAACAAACAGAACTAAATTCAGTTCTAAGCACCTGTTTATGAAACTTTACAGTTTCATCATTTTAATTTCAAATACACTATAAGAAATAGTATTCAAACATTTAAATATGGTGAGTGTGCTACTCTAATAACAGCAAATACATGCCACCTATAAAAATATTTGTTTCGATCATACTTGTGCTATCACAACACTATCATAGTTATTTCCTATTGGTATTCATTATCATATCAATTCACAGTCATCATTTACAAATCCTCCTTTCCCTCATGCAAAATATAGTTAAAATTTCCCTTACCTTCATCATTGGAATCTTAACTAATATGCTTTCATATTTCCCATGGGTCGATCAACTCGTATTAGGCCTGTCATTTCCTATTTTCTTCCAATAACCATTGCCATCATGATTTTGAGGCTTATCACTCTTGGTATCAGATAACCCACTAACTCTAATACCATTATGACACACCCTATCTAAGGGCCTATGCATTTTAATATTTCTCTATAATTTTTTCATTTTTAAGGGAAATATCCTACCAAAAATGTGGCAGAGTCTACCCTGAAATATAGAGATTTATACTTGTGTAATTATTTATCATATAAAACCATAATTTTAATAGCTAAAAAGAAATGCCATAATTAATAAAACACATACCCATAGCTGCCCAAGACCAAAATGAATCATGATAACAATATACATAACAACAATAATACAGATCCATTTACAATATCATCACTATGACATGCCAATACATTTCTACACATCACTTGAATCTTTTTAAATACAATACACAAATACCTAATGGGATTACAATCCTAATTCCTAAAGTCACGTAAAAATAGCTTCTACCTTGCCCACGAGCCCAAGCCTGCCATTGGGATCCCTTATCCAACCTGCCAACAACAAATTAAAATAAAATAGTGAGTCTGGGAAAACTCAGCAAGTAGGCATTTCAATGAAAATAGTAAAATAAATCATTAATAAGCATAATCAATTATAATATCATTGCATATCCATAACATGCTAAACATCATATCAATGTGCTTCTACTCATATGCCAATGAGCACACAATTTCATACTATAGGCTCTCACAGCCTCACACTAGCTTATGCTCAAAATCAACCTGCATATTTCTCCTTATCACTAGGTCCTTCCCATTTACAAAATAAGCATAATATATCAAAATGAGGCCCCTCTAGCACCTCAAATTATACCATGCTATTCAATCACAACATATCACCACATATAGTTGTCATTCTAGCATCTCCTAGTATGTTCATGCAATCATATTGTATCAAAAACAACTTGCCATACTATATAAAAAATCATGGAGTTCATCTCATTCCATAGCACAAGCATTCATTCAATTATTAGATAAAGAATTATAGGATGCTCATGATTCCCACCAAATCACACTCTCACACATCTAAAATTGGGATAGTCTCTATACCTATCAATGCATTTATCAAACATAAACTTGGGGTATTTTTTATCCCCCTCACATAGATATCCATACATAAGAATAAGCAACATTATACACAAAGACATGGGATACTTTCTATTCCCAACAATCACATATTCATATCATAAAGGAAATACCACTCATTACAATCCAAAGGATACTTGCTTTCCTCAACATTGATATATTCACAAAGCATAATAAACATCAACGTCTAGAAAATATGAGATATCCACTATCCCCATCCATTCATACATGCTCATATACAAAGCATGGGATGTTCACTATCCCTGTCCATGCATCCATTCAAAGAAAATAAGTGCCTACTTACCTGCATTAAGAACCATTGCACCGCTCTTATACAATTCTTCCAACTCCCTAGCTTCCCCTCCATGCGTAACTGGCCCTATACATATCACATTGGTTATAATCCAATTTATACATATATCAACTATCTCATTCATCAATAATACATTTCAAACATTTACTTTAGTTGGGAATAAGCAACCATTCCATTTAAGATTCCAATTAGGCTAAATTTGGGGGTTTTTCACCCAAACCACCCTTTTTAACAATACATAATCATCATACCATATTATTTGGTAGTAAATCAACTTCCTAATTATGTATTTCATGTATTAAATACATCATTTTAATGCCTCTTTCACAATCAATCTCTAGCTACACTATGATTAGTGAATCACATTAGTTCCCTTATGGAAGTATTTTATCAAACATTTGATCAACAATATTTAAATTATCTCAAAGAACCTTACTTTACTTACAACATTCATTCAACATCCAACATGATTAATATGTAAACATCTTTAAAACTAGTTAATAAATCTCTTAATTCAACCAATTACTACTTAAACACGTTATACACAAAAAGCCCTTTCCATAACCTAATCAGGTCATTATCCCAATTTATATTTTTATGTCCAACTTACCCTAAAACTGTTACAAACTGAGATTTCATCAATTTTCCCAAGAAATCCTTAACAATCTCTCCTAATTCCATCACAAAACTACTATTCATGAGTTGGGTATAATACCTAACAAGTAGAAATCACAAAATTCAGTTGGGGAAAATGATCTTACCATGATATTCGTGATTAGCCTTCATTCCCAAAGAAGAATCAACCCAAAAGCATCAAGCATTCACCATGAGTTGCAACGAACACAACTTTTCTTCCATTTCCCACCATCTAAATGACTAAACTTGGACTTGGGGCATGCATGATCCATTTCAAATTTAAATAAGATCAATTTCTAGCTAAAATCATAAGGTTTTGGGGTGTATAAGAGCTATGGCAAAAGGGTAGGGCATGGGAAGGAAAGGGACAAATTTAGAAGTGAAAAAGGGGCGTGAATGGGTTTAAATAGTCAACCCACCACCATAGCCTCACTAGCCAACATCATGATGCCAGACCTGTTGGCTGCCATAATGCCCATTTCGTGAAGCGGCGCTGTGGGGCCATATTTGGGCACTGAGGCCTCAAAACCCATTGCCCTATTTCCTTGATATTTCTCCACTTTTATTCCATTTCTTCTCATAACTTTTTGGCCATAATTTTGTCACATATTAAGAACATGAAATGCATAAAAATTATGCCTCAAATATAAGTAGGAATCGAATCAGATAACCATTAGTATATGCGTTAACTTGTACAAGTACATTTCATATACATGCAATTCATACATGCTTGAATTATTTCATTCCAAAATAAATTTCTTCACCTCAATTCATTATTATAATTTTACTAGAGACAACTACAATGTGTCCAGACACATAATTACCCAAAATTTAACACCTTGGGTGTTACACAAAGGTCACAGCTATTCAAGAAGCAAAAGACTTGGACAAGATGAAAGTTGAAGAGCTTATGGGTTCGCTTATGATCCATGAAGTTCTAATGAAGTAGAATGCTTTAAAAGAAACAAAAGGAAAGAAATCAATAGCACTAAGAGATGAATTAGAAGATGATTCACAAAGTTAAGTTTCAACAAGTGAGGCTAAAAATGATGTTGACATGGCAATGCTAAGTAGAAGATTCAAAATGATGTTTAAAAGGAAGACTGAAAGTAACTCTAAAAGTTTCAGAAACAAAGATAAGAGAAAAGATGTTCCTACCTGCTACAATTGTGGCAAGCCTGGCCTCATGAGTCATGACTATCAAGAATTTGACAAGAGGCAAGGGGAGCAACAGAACAAAAAGCATTATTCATATCTTGAAAATAAAATAGAAACAACAACAACAAAAAGAAAGTACTTGTAGCATGGGAAATGATTGAAAATATGCTGCATGAAAGTGTAAGTGATAGTGAGGAGAACATAAAGCAAAATTCAGCAGATTGTCACCTACAAAAGGAAATCAAGGAGAATACTAAATCGGAATTAGCTTTATGGCCATCCATGAAGATGAAGTAACTTCTGAACTTGAATATCAATGTTTTCTTAATGAATTAGAAAGTTTATATTTAAATTTCAGGGCTTAGGAAGCCAAATACAAGGAGATAGAGAAGGAGCTATTGAAAATAACCAATGAATGCTCCTAGTTGAAAGATGAAAACAATAAGCTCAAGAGTGATAAATGTACCATTTGAGATCTTGAGCAGGTCAAGGCAGAAAACAATGCCCTTAGACAAACCTTAACTTCCACCTTATTTAGAATGAAACCAATGATTAAAGGTGGTTAGCAACATAAGAAAAAGAACTACAATTCTAGAAGAAAACAAAGGATTAAACAAACTATTGTTTGGATTCCTAAGAAAGTTGCAGATGTAGTAAATGCAATTCCGCCTCCAAATGCTAGAGTAGTGGCACCTAAGAAATAATGGGTAAAAAAATTTGTTATCACTAACCCACCTAGACTCCTCCCCAAATGAGTACCAAAGATTAAAGCCTAACCTTATTGTTGCAGGCGTGTCTGAGAGCCACAAGAAGTAGCATGTGGTATATTAATAGTGGTTGCTCAAGACACATGACAGAAGAGGAGTTGTTCACTGAATTGAAAGAAAAATGTGGTGGAATAGTAACCTTTGGAGATAATGAAAAAGGTAGAGTGGTTGGGATTGGTAAGGTTAGCTAACTACATTCTATTATTATTTTAGATAGTTGAGGGATTAAAATATAACCTTCTAAGTGTTAGTAGTTTTGTGACAGTAGTTATAAGGTTATGTTTGAGTCTCATATTGGTTCAGTTCTAGATCAACATTACTCAATTGTAGTTATGGGCAAAAGGCATGGAAATGTGTATATAGTAGACTTATTTGATATCTAAGCTAAGTATCTTATTAGTCAGGATGAATCCCTACTATGGCAAAGAAGATTGGGACATGCCAACAAAGATATGATAAAAAGACTATACTGAAAGGATCTTGTAGTTGGCTTACCTAAACTAAAATTTGACAATGGATAGTTGTGTGATGCATGCCTTAAAAAAAAGCATACAAAAGAATCTTTTAAGCTAAACAAAGAATCAAATACAACTAAGTCACTTCAATTGCTACATATGTGCTTAGTTGGACCAACGAGAACTAGAAGTCTTACAGGGAAACATTATCTATATGTCATCATTAATGACTATACTATATATACCTAGGTAATTTTTCTTACATCCAAAGATGTTGCTTTTTCATTCTTTGAAGTCTTTACCAAGCGAGAGCAAAATGAATAAAGTTCTCATATTATTTCCATTAGGAGTGATCATGGTGGAGAATTTGAAAACCATAGGTTTATAGCTTACTATGAAAACAATGGTAGATTTCAAACTTTCTCTGCACCATGAACACCCTAGCAGAATGGAGTAGAAGAGAGAAAAAATATAATTTTACAAGAAAAGGTAAGGACCATGTTGAGTGAATATAATCTCCCATAATATTTTTGGGCTGAAGCTATGAATACCGCGTGTTTCATTATCAATAGAATTCATACTAGGCCAATACTCAACAAAACTCTATTTGAGTAGTATTATGGCAAGAAGCCTAACATATCATTTTTTTCATACTTTTGGCGGTAAATATTTTATTCTTAACAATGGAAAGGGAAACCTTGAAAAAATTAATAACAAATCTAATGAAGGAATATGCTTGGCTATTCCATTGTTAACAAAGCTTTTAGATTCTACAATTTGTGTAGTAAAGCTCTAGAAGAGTCTGTTCATGATTAAGTTTGATGAATCTTCTGATTGCTTGGAAAGATCAAAGAATTTTGATGATGAAGTAGAAAAACTCATAGCGAATGTTGAAAAGATAAACTTGCAAGATTAAAATAAACAAACCCCACAAACAAAAATAGAGAGTGATGGAGTGGACAAACAACTTGAATCATCCACAAGTGAGATAAATGAGAAAGGTAATTCTTCTCTTCCAAGGGATTGGAGATTCATGCATAATTATCCTGAAAACAAAATAATTGGTGATGTGTACGATAGTCATCTTATTACCAAATATGTGGTAAATTTGACTTCATTTCTGAAATATAGCCAACTTGCATAGACTATTCATTAGAAGATGAGAACTAGATTTTAGCTATATAAGAAGAATTGGACCAATTTAAAAGAAATGATGTGTGGACGTTAGTTTCAAGACCAAATCATCAATCTGTTATAGGAACCAAATGGGTCTTCAGGAACAAACTTAATGAATCAGGATTAATTATGAGGAAAAAGACAAGATTAGTAGCAAAGGGGTATTATCAAAAAGAAGGAATTAATTTTTATGAATCATACACCCCTGTTGCTAGGATAGAAGCCATAAGAATGTTGTTGGCATTTGCATCCTTAATGAACTTCAAACTTTACCAGATGGATTTCAAATCTGCAATTTTAAATAGTTTTATTAGTGAAGAAGTTTATTTTGAACAAACCCCTGGGTTTAAAGATCCTCATATCCCAACCATGTTTTTAAACTCAATAAAACCCTTTATGGATTAAAGCAAGCACCTAGAGCATGGTATGGGAGGCTAAGTAGATTTTTAATTAAGAAATGATTCTAAAGGGGTAAAGTTGACACAACACTCTTCATTAAGCATGCTATAAACAATATTCTCATTGTACAAATATATATTGATGACATTATATTTGGAGCTACTAATGAAAATCTTTGTCAAGAGCTTTTTAAGATTATGCAGGGAGAATTTGAAACGAGTTTGATGGGAGAATTGAACTTCTTCTTAGGACTATAAGTAAAATAGAAAAATGAAGGAATTTTCTTCCACCAAGCTAAATACATAAAGGAATTGTTGAAGAAATTTAATCTTGAAGATGGAAGAAAATATAGAACTCTAATGAGCACTTCCATCAAATTGGATAAGGATGAAAAAGGTAAGTCTGTTTGTCAAAAACTTTATAAAAGTATGACAGGATCTCTATTATATCTCACTATTAGAAGGCTAGATATTATGTTTAGCATATGTATGTATGCTAGATTCCAATCAGACCCTAATCAATCATATCTTATTACTCTTAAAAGAATTTTTTGATACCCCTTAAGCACTTCAAATCTTGGTTTATGGTATCCAAAGGATTTAGACTTTGAGCTAGTTGGGTACTCTAATGCTAATTTCACTGGTTATAGAGTAGATAGGAAGAGTACCTCAAGGACTTGTCAATTTCTTGGAAACATGATCATATCATGGTTTTCCAAGAAGCAAACATATGTTGCATTATCAACTGCCAAGGCTAGATATGTTGTTGCAGTTGGGAGTTGTTGTGCACAAATTCTCTGGATGAAACAACAGCTTGGAGATTATGGTTTAAAATTTTCTAATACGCCCATTAGATATGACAATACTAGTGCTATAAATCTGACTAAGAATGTTGTTATGCATTCTAGATCTAAGCATATAGAAATCAGGCATCATTTCATTAGAGATCATGTCCAAAATCACAATGCTATTTTTGAATTTGTACAACTAAAAAATAGTTGGCAGGCATTTTGACTAAGCCACTTCCAAAGGAGAGATTTTCTATGATTAGAAGGAAATTAGGAGTGATAGATCCATTTGCATAATGAAAATATCTTGATCATCACTTTATATTTACATTCATATGATTGGAATGATTACCTTAATTACTGAATGTTATACATGTATGTACTATGTTAGTTGAAACATTTCAGATATAGATTTTTAGGACATAGCTACTCGTGTCCAAAATCTTATTTCTAGATACAACTATTGATGTCCTAAATCACAATTAGACTTTGCGCAATTCTATTTTTTAGACACAATCCTCCATGTCCGAATCTATGATTCTAGACTTTGCCACATCATCTCTTTGTCTAAAACTTCAAATCCTATTGATTATCTTCTTAAAATGCTTAAACTCCCATTTTCGAGACTAAGTCTCATTTTTTTGCAAGAATAAAAAATTCCTCAGTGGAATGCTTATAGCTTGACCAACTTTAGCAAATATTTATTATATTTTTTCTTAGAATATGCTAGAACCTAGTAGAAACCCCTTTTCAACCGACTTATTAGGAGTAGCATCTATTTAACTCGTCTTCATCTCCTCACTGCCAACATAAAAGTGAAAACCAAAAGGAATTCAATCTGTATGATAGAGATCCTAAGCAGAGATAAAGAAAGTGAGATGTATACAAAAGAGAGTTCACTAAAGGGAAGCAAAGTGGACAGAGTAGTGGTTAAGATGTTTTGGATTAGACAGCTCTTCTATTGAATTTACAAGATTTCAAGATGTTTCTGAAGAAGAAAATAAGATCTTGAATAAATATCTATAAGAAATATCATATTCTTTGGTGATTGCAAGAACAATCTTCATAGGAGTCCAAAGGCTAGACTTTCTAGGTCACCATCTTTTATGCCGGATGACCCTTCTCCACCATCCAAATCTTTGGGTCCTCTAATATGACCTTCCAAACATGATGGACGCATGCCTATGCATGATTCCAAACATTTTGATGGATCATAATCAGGCCCCACCATAATCTCTTCGATACCACCTTTTCTTTCATCCATCCCATCCCTGCTACACGCCCTTTAATATTAGGTCAGCACTTTGTTTGTACTGAAATATACTTAAGTGTAACTTTGTTTGTAACTCTATTTGTACTAAAATGAATGAAATGAAATTTCTTTTATCAATTCTGTGTGTTTCATATTCATACATATTCTATCTTGGATATTTTCCCATGTACCTTTTTTATAATGTTAAAAAGGGGGAGAGATATTTGTATGATTGCATGATTGCATATGTTGGGAAAGATATTTGTAGAGGGAGAATGAACTGTATGTTTATTAAAATATGTTGTATGTTATGGGAGAGATATTGGGTATGTTCAAAAAGATTATTATGTCATTTGTATGCATGTATGATTAGAACCCAATGCACCATTCAGGGGGAGGATGCACTAAGTCAAGGGGAGCTCTACTATGAATGATTTATACATATTTAGTTCCCATGTATGTTCTTATTTTCCTTGTTTGAAAGGTAATTCACTTAGATTATTTTGTTATCATCAAAAAGGGGGAGATTGTTGAACCAAACATTTTTACTAGGCTTGATTTTGATGATGAACATATTTAACCAGCCAAGTTTTGATGATGAGCAAAAGCACATGAATGAAAGTTTAGGCCACTTATCATTATTTCCCAAGTGTGTAGTAACAAACAATATATCAAGAAAATTAATTAAGTGGACAATGCATACAAGACTATATCAGAGACAAGATTCACTAGCTTATGAAGAAGAAAATTTAAATGCACAAATGAGAAAAAATGACATTGAAACTTTAAAAAGCAGTGTGTGAAACAACTTCCAGACCTCAAAATACTATCAAAGTAATTCAGACTTGTGCTCAAAGTTAGAGAAGAATCAAGACTTCAAAATGAAGAAAATAATCTAAATTCCACACTTAAGCAAAGAGACAGACACTGGAGAAGCAAGTTCGGACACTACATAACTAATTTTGGACATATAATCCGGACTTGGACACTGTTGAAGACTAAAGAAAAAAGCCAAGTATGTCTAGAAGTACAAGTCTTAAAATCTTATGTGCTAAATCCTGGACATAGCTTACAACTAAAGATGCAAGTCCAAAATATTAACTTCGGACATGGCAAACTCAATTCAAGATATATCCAGGATCAAGTCGTGCCACCAAATGAAACTACCACTAGTCTAAGTTCAAAATATTAACTTCCGACATGGCCATTCATTTGGTGATTCATTCTTGGACATAACCGAATATAGTGTTGCAAGTTGAATGGTTCAACCAAGTTTGAAATATTAACTTCGGACATGGCCATTCAACTTTAGACATGGCAAATCATTTCTGGATATAGAAGAATGAAGTTTGTTCTAAGATAAGCACCAGTCGAAGTCTAAAATATTAACCTTAGACATGACTATTCAAAACCCAAACACGATGGTTCACTTTTAGACATGACCAAGCATATTCTGTTTCAAGCTGAATGACTTAAGCAAGTTTAAGATTTTAATTCTGGACATGGAAACTTAACTCAGATGTGGCTTAATAGATTTCAGACATGAAAACCTATGAGAGAGTTCCAACGAATAGAAAATCGTATCAATTTGCTCACATAAATCAAACATTGTCTTCCCCAGTGAGCATAATTTGAAGCTAGCTATAAAAGGAGTAAAGAAAGGCTATTCCAAAAAGTTACATACAAGTAAGAAAAACTTTCAAGGAGCAAAACGGAGCATTTACTTTCAGACATTAAGTTTTCTTCCAACTTCACAGTGCCAAAAGGCTATCTGCATTCAAAGCTTATTCTCTGCAGCAACTTAAAGGAGTCTAAAATTCTTTGTATTCATTGCTATACATTTATTTCTGCTGCATTTAATTGTGTACAAACTCGGCCTGTGTAGAAGACATTTCTTATTGTATGTCTTTCATTCATTGGTATAACAAGCAAGGGGCTTCCTGATCTTGTATAAGTTCGTTGGTCAAGTTTGAAAACCAACTGGGATAAGTTCATTGGTGATCTTTGAAAACCAACTTGTGTATAAGTTTATTGGTCAGATTTGAAAACCAACCTGTGTATAAGTTTTTTGGTGAGCTTTTAAAACCAACTTTTGTAAGAGTTTGTTGGTGTGCTCAAGAAAACCAATAAGTGATTAGTGGAACTTATGTGCAGTGAGTGAGGCTAACTCAGAAAGAGGAGTAGGTACCATGTTGTGGGCCGAACCTCTATAAAATATTTGTGTGGTTTGTGCTGGATGATTCATTTCTAACTTTTTATAGCACTTTGAATTTATATTGGCCAAATTTTAAAATGCTCAATTCACGCCCCCCTCTTAAGCTACCTTAGGTCAAGACCAACATTAGTGAGTGGAATAGGATCCTTGCATGAGCTAAACCACTATAAAATTGCTTATGCATTGTGTTGTGTGATATTTCCAATTCTTTCTTACCATAAACTATTTCATTTGCCAAAATTTTTAGAAGCTCAATTTAAACCCCTCTTGAGCTACCATCTGTAAGGAAAAACACTCTAGGGTTAGAGTTACAAAGGTCAGAGCAAAAGGTAGTCTGTTTTCTCTAAGGGAGAATGTATTATTATTTCTTTATGATAATGAATTACATTTTTTATGGTGGAGTAGGTTGCAAAACCAAACTATGTTAATTATTATGTTTCTATGTGTAACTGATTAATTGCTTATTGATGAGAATGCAAAATGTCATATTTTATTCTCCTAATACTTCATCTTTTGCACCTATTTGATTCC
>JAYJMB010045216.1:0-76647 GCA_036873735.1 Pouteria campechiana
CATAAACCCTTCTCCCCATCATCCCAATCTTCCATTTTAGATAATTTTGCTTCAAGTGATCCATAACAAATTTTGATCCAAGTAATTAGTGGGTCATAGGATGTATTTTTTCTTGAGATCAAGAAGTGGTAGTAATCCAAAGCTAGTGAAGTATTACTGATTAGTGGGACCCACCAAAGGAATTTGAAGATTAAGGTAAGTGCTTAATCTACTTTTAAATGGTGATGATGTTTATGAAAAAATATCATACAAAAGTTGATTTATCTTCAAGGAATTTCAAACCCTAATTCAAGGGGGTTTACTGAAAATTTTAATAGGAAATTAAGGCTTTGTTAGAGGCTGAAAATTGGAGTGTGAGGGTTATGCAAATTGCTCAATTAATTAAGGTAAGTAGGGAGTTGTTTTAAATTATTTTAAGTTCAATTTGATTACTTTGAATGATTACAATTTGGGCACTTGTAATCTAAAATTTTTGTATATGAGTTACATGATTTCAAACATGCATTATCTGCCCCATGTAACTATAACTAATTTATTTTATTATCATGAATTAAATTACATTGAAAATATTGGAATTTGGATGAATAGTGCACTGACAGAACACCTTACCAAGTACCCCTCTTGAGGTTGATTAAAACCCAATGTAGTGATGTTATTTTGCAAAAAAAAAAATATTATGTTAAAATAGATATACCTAAATACTATCATATCAAATTTCATGAACAAATTCCATTGTTTGACCCCTCAAAAAAAATATGAACATTAAATATCCTGAAAATGAGATGCTTATAGTGTCCCACCCTTTTGAAATTTTGCTTTATTTTTAATCTTCTCATTTTTAATTAATTTAAACTATAATTTTTACTAAAATCTTGTTATACTATGTGGAATTGATGTAAAAATTGTGAGGGGTAAAAGAGACTTATAATTTTGTTTAACATTTTTTCTTCATATGTTCATATTTTAATTTTAAATTGATTAATTTACATTATTTTGATCTAAAAATTGGATCGAACATTTGTCACATTATTGGAAACTGCAAAAATAATTTTAGTTCAATTGGATATTTATAAACTAGTAAATAAGAATTTTATTTTAGAAATTACGTACATGTATTCTACGCCCCTGGGAGTGCCGATAAAATTTAGTTTTGACGCCTGATTGGCGTAGAGCCTAGTGTGGCTCATTTATGTATTTTATGATGGCTATGGAGCCAACCTATGTCCGCCATGTGGCGAAGAGTGGCTTGGTTAGCCAGTGGGTGGTTGTGTGGGTAGCCGGTGTGCCCAGGCATTGCTATTGGCCTGGATGGCCTAATTGCTATGATTGGCCTAAGTAGCTTATGTAGGTGTGTTTATGGAGAATTGGTACTCTTGTGAAGTGATGAGGGAGGGGTGCCACTGGATTCAGCAATATCGCTGTGTGGGCCTAGTAGGCTTCTAGCCAGGAGTGTTAGGATGGACCTGACATGTTGAAGAGTGAAAGGGTAGTGTTCTACTTTGTGTGCCTGTCAAGGAGGAGTGTGTGGATGATGGTGGGGCAATATACGGGTATAAGAGGTAATCCTGGATTAGAAGATACAAAAATAGCAGTATGATGTATTGGTATTTGAGCCGGTATTAACCAATTAAATATGTATACGATATCATTATGAGTATGTGAATGAAATAATTAATGAGATGTTAACATTAAAATCTTAATGAACCTTGCCACTGACTGACTATGATATCCTGCATATGGCATGACATGTTTTCCCTATTTGCATCCTTGTTTACTACTCTATTTTGGTACTATTTATTACATTATTTATAGTTATGTTTTTCCACTTACCTGCTTATTGAGTTTTGCCCAAACTCACCCTTTTATTAAAATTTTTAGCTGACAGGTCAGAGGATGGAGCCCAATAGGGTGTTGGGTCTTGTGAAAGGGCTAGGCCATGACATCAGTAGAGATTTTACTCCTTGTTATGTTGTATGATGGTGTATATTATTGGATGGATTTTGGATGTATATTAGACATGTATCATTACTTAGTTTTACATCATGTCATTTTATAGCATGGGTGTATATGATTTGACAGCTAGGGTATAGTGTACCTCGATCTTGGTTTGTGGGTGTTATGGTGATGTGTGTTTTGGAGGTGAAAGTTATATAATTTGTGTAGACAATGGTAGAGCCTGGAGGTGACCATATTATATTTGCATATTTGAGAGTATTTGTTATATAATTATTATGGTTTAGCATGTTGTATACAGGATAATGGTGGTAAATTAGGGGAGACTCTACCAGAATTTTGTCTGAATTTACCACTAGTAACGCTCAAGTGAGGAGGGGCGTAATAATACTAAACTTTGATTATTTATGAATTCATAAAATTGATGGAATGGATAATTATTTTTTATAAATTATGAAGTATTATTGAAATTTATGACCATTAACAAGTCCTTGGTATCTTTGATGTGCAATTAGGTTGAACTAAATGAGAATATTGATACAAGATGTGAATAGTTTTGCATTTGGAAAAATGACAAGAAACAAATAATGTTTAAAGTTTCAAGTACAAAACTTTTATAAGGGAGGAAGTTTGTAACGCCTCAGGCATTAAATAAGGAAATGTTCAAAAATATTTCTAAATGTTCGGAAATATTTCTGAGGACATGATAAATATGGAGTAATTTGAAAATTTTAGAGTTATCAAGCATGGTACATAAGTGTATAAGAAGAAAACTTTGAAGATAAAGTGTAATTTGAGCATAGCGTAAGAGAAAATGAAGTGGAAACGCTCTAGGCATTACTTGTACGCAAATTTTGACATATATGATGGATGATTTAAGAAAAATTATTGGCATAAAAGTTATAGCTCTTGAGATTATTTTTGTAATTGATGAAAAATCATGTAGATTGATATCATATGAGGAAGTTAGATCGGAAATACTATAGTTGTCTCGAGAGCTATAAATTGGATTGACACACAAGGTGTCGCTTTGAGGTCAAATTACTCATAATTTGAGAATAAATTAGAAACTATGATCAATATAAATTTTGTAGAGCTTGAAATTTTCTTCATAAATAATCACAAATCATGTACATCCAATATTATATGAAGAATTTATGGCCAAAATAGCAAGGGCTAGCAAAGCCAGCACTGGAGGTGCTAGATCAATTTGGGTAAGGTGGCGGAGCAGCATGGTGGCATCAGTCAGTAGCTATATAAGCCCGACCTGATTTTTTCTTGCCCTAGCCATTCTATTTTCTCCCATTTCATTCCATTTCTTCCCCTTTCATGCTCTAATCCCACTTAGCTTTGTTTTTTGCCTATTTAGCTAGGAAATCATCTTCCCTAGCTAGTAAATCATGTGATCATTCATTTAAACCCATCTTTTGGTGAGTTGAACCATGAAAATGGGAGAAAAATCAAGTTTCCTTCAAATGGATGGCGTCAACTGGAGTTTTGGGCTTGGATTTATCTCCACAAGAGAAAGACATGCGTGGATTGCTTAGTAAGTTGGTTTTTCTCTCCTTATTTTTAATTTTCTTAAGTTAACATTTTGGGAATTTGGAGATTTTGAGGGAAAATGGTGGATCTAATGTAGAAATCATGGGAGAAATAATGTATGCATGCTTAAAAAGGGTTTGGACTTGTTAAATTATGGTTCCCCAATTGAAAATTGAGTTTGCATATTTTTTAGGTTTTATGCATAGAGAAAATTGGGGAAAATGTATGATTTGATGCAATAAATATGAGGAAAATGGTCAATTTATGTTTTATGATGTTTTAAAACTTGTTTGGGATCATTTGGATTGATAAAATGTATTATGGACTATGACCTAGTTTAGGTCAAATTAGGGTTTTTTGAAGTATAGGCTATGTAAGCCATGAATTGAATAGATTAAAAGCTTAATTCAATTGTTTATAAGTTGTTTAAATGTTAATCATGTAAGATGCTAGATAAATATGTCAAACAAGAAGGTTTCTTGTGATAATTGAGAAAAAATCCTAGTTTAACTAATGCTTATCACATGTTTGGTGATTATAGCCTGAGATTAGATATGAAAGAAATATTAATATGATGTGATGTATTGAATACATGATTATAAATAGGATTATGGCCCTATATAGGATGATCTGAAAAGGATGAAAGTGGTTTGGAGCTAAAGGCCTAAGGTAAGTAGGTGCCCCTTTTCTTTGATTAAATGTGTCATTGATTGGGGGTAATGAATATCCCATTGATTTGACTCCAGGCTTGTATGTTTTGACTAGGGATGATAAATATCCCATCTTTGTTCAAAATTGATGTTATTTAGTTAGTGTGGGATAATGAGTATCCCTTGTATTGAATTAATTGATGTTTTGGGTCAAAATGAATGTCTAATATATGAGATAGAGAATATCCCTTTGTATATGTTAAAGTTTAAGATTCAATGAGATGGATTGATTAGATGGGAATGATTATAATTCCCTATTTGGTATAAGTTGATGAACATATGTTATTATCACTGAGAAGAGGTTATGCCCTGGATGGATGATTGAGCAATATGGTTATTCATTGAGTGTCAGAATCAGGAGATGAATGTCCTCCCCTGATTATTGGATTGGGATAATGCGGACATTGTCCTCATTGTATGAGTGGTGTATTATACTTTTGGTTATGACTAGATTGAATTATGTAAATTGTGAATTGATGATTGATTTTTTTTTATTATTTGTGCCTACTTACTAAGTTTCACGGACTCACGCCTTCTTGTTTAAATTTTTTATTGACAGGTCAGACAAAGGATATATGAGAGAAATTAAAGACATTTGAATGGTATGCGTGAATGTTGGGATTGGAATCCCATTGTGAAATTGTTTCATGTGCAATCGTATAATTGTATAGAACTATAAATGATGTATTAAAGAAGTCGATTTGCATGTCTTAGAAAATGATGTATAATAATATTGTGATAGCATACTATGTTTCCCTAAGGTGTAGTGCCATCATTGTGTAATTCAATTATTATGTTTATATATGATGTATAATTCAATTATTATGTTTGTATATGATGTATGTCAGGCTCTAATCTAGATTTTTTAGGGGACACTCTATAGAATTTTAGTAAAAATCCCATTAGAAATTTAGTAAATTATAAAATGGTATCAAAGCAACCCCACTCTGGAAATGGGAAAATCATGGTAAAATCATGTATATCTGCACTATAAAAAGAAATAATAGCCCCAGGAGGGCAAGGCATTACAGAAGCTTACAATGATCTGCTACAATAACTCTGCTACAGTACCAATAGATAAACTTTTTATGTAGGCAGATTCGTCTGATACTTACTTCAGATAAAACAGTGCTACAGTGATCTACTATAATATCAAAAGAACAAACACATTTGTCTGATACTTATTGCAGATAAAGCGGTAGTACAATGATCAGCTATATAAGGGCTACTCAGTAATGTGCTATAGTGAAAATTTGCTATTTTCAAATATAAAAAATTCAACACTCTACAATAGCTGTATGTTGCAATAATATTCTTCTAAGTAGTCTACAACCTTTTTGGATTATAAAAATAGATAATCCATTGAAGGAGAATGAAATACTTGAAGGTTCTAAGTGCTAAACAAGAATCAAATATCAAGAACCCATTCAAATCTCCAAGATAATGACTACAGATATTTGTTTTAACCATCTGCCACATTTCAGAAAGTTTGAGTTACAAAGATTTCAAAATATGCTCAACGATGTCAGTCTGAATACTCTATTCAAAATCTCAAGAAACAATTAAAGGCAGGGGATGGCAGAAGAAGTATAGAGAGTAAAACACATTTGTTTAAAAATGAAGAAGCCCTAACTCATCTGGAATCAACTATGGACAAAGTAGGAGACAAGGAGATTCTGTCCAGCTAGAAAGAGACTTTATCGGATATTAACTTCAGACAAATGCACTAATGCACCAGTCAAAGTGGAGCAACTAAGTTTGTGAGAATTTATTGCCTTCTTTCCAAAATCATGAATCAAGTCAAAGCTAGAGCATCTCCTCATTCATCAATTACCTGAACCAGCTATTTACCTTCTTCTATGTCAAGGTCGGCATAGCAGAATGGCTCTAAGCATATGGGAATTAATTAGAAGATGATGTTTTCAAATAGGAGATTATTCGAATGGTCTTCTAAATTTATTTCCTACTCATCTACTTTCGTCTCTGCATTTAATGAAGATCATCTTCTTCCAATGGTCAAGTTTTCAAGAGAGTTATTTAAGGAGAAGAGATGAGACAATTCAAAGCTAGTGATGGAAGACATTTCAAATGAGCTTAACCTTATTCAAATCCTTCCACCCGTGGCCATGAGCTTAAACCATCATCTATCTTTCATGAGTTTCAATTTGCATATATATATGGCCATTGGGTTTACATTTTGGGAAGATCTTTCTATATTGTTAGAGTTGTACAAAATTTTATCTTCCACTGTGCTTCATTATAACACTTTGTAAAGTGCATAAGTTTTCTAGTTAATCTGAAAACCAGAGAGTTGTTGGTGATCTCTAGAAAACCAACAAGTTTGCTAGTGATCTTCAAAACCAGTCAGTTTCCTGGTGAGCTCGTGAAAACCAGAAGAGTGCTGAGAGCACTATGTTTATGCCCCTTGGAGCTAGAATCCAGAAGAGTTTTGGGAACACTATTTACGTCCTGTAAGCTAAAATCTAGAAGACTTATGGGAGCACTATTATATTTCCATTATATGTGATATAGTGCAATCCAAGGCACAATGAGTGTGGGCTCTTAGAAGATGGATGCAGCGATGAGGTTTCCGAACCACTATAAAAATTATGTTATTTGTGTGTGTGTTTGTTTACTTATTTTATCCTTCATGCGCTTTATAGTTTTATCCTTCACTTTATATCACATCACATATAAGCATGAAAAGAGGGAAATGGTCTAATAGGGGTTAAGCAATGAATTTTTATATACCCAATTCACTCCTCTCCTCTTAGGTATAGCCATCCTATGGGAACCAAAAAAAAATGAGCAAAGAGAGGTCGTTCTAAGAAGTTAGAAAGTTAAAGAAATTTTTTGAAAGAGCTTATAGAGCATTTACTCAGATATTAAAATTTTTCTTTCAACTCCACTAAGCAAAAGGCAAATGTGCATTCAAAGAACATTCTTTGTAATAACTTATGGGAGTCTGATATTCTCTGTATTTATTACAATACATTTATTTCTGTTGCACTTTTAATTCTACTCAAAATAAGCCTATGTAAGAGGCATTTTCATTGTACACCCTTTATTGTGTAAGATAGCAAGCAAGGGTCTTCCTGATCTTGAATAAGTTTGTTGGTAAGCTTGAAAACCAACAGTTACATAGGTTTGTTGGTGAGCTTGGAAACCAACATGTATATAAGTTTGTTGGTGAGCTTAGAAACCAACATGTGTAAAGTTTGTTGGTGAGCTTGTAAAACCAATAGGTGATTAATGGAACCTGAGTGTAGCAAGTGAGGCTGACCCAGATACAAGAGTAGATACCATGTTATGGGCTAAACCTTTATAAAATATCTGTGTCTATTATGTTATGTGATCTATTTTCCATTTATTTTAGCACTTTAATTTTTATTATGGCTAAAATTTTTAAAGGCTCAATTCATCCCCTCCCTCTTAAGACACCATTTGAATGAGACCAACAATTGGTATCGGAGTGGGCTTCTTGATAACCAAATATTTTTGAACTACTTGAAGTGATCCGCATGGCCAATACATTCCATAACACCATGACTGAAGGATAGTCAACCACCAGACCCCCATGTTTGGATGGCACCAATTACGAGTACTGGAAAATGTGTATGCAAAATTTTCTAATAGCTACTGACTATAAGTTATGGAAAATCATTAAAGATGGCAAGATTGTTATAAACACAAATGATAAATACATTGCTAAGGACTTTGTAATAGTAGAAAGAGATGCCAAAGTTAAGAGTAGCCACTACTATGTATTGTCTCCATCTAGGTTTGATACAATTTCGACATGCGATTCTACAAAGTAGATTTGGTATTTGGGACAAGTTAAAAGTCACACCTGAATGTACTAACTAGGTCAAAGTGACCAAAATTAATATACTTGTGCAGGAATATGAAGCTTTCCACATGCATGATAGTGAAACCATATCAAAAATGTTTGGAACATTCCAAAAGATCACCTACAAGTTGAAAGGTCTTGGAGAAAAATATGAAGAATCCAAAATGATGAAGAAGATCTTGAGGTCTTTGCCAAGATAATGGATGAAAAAGGTCATAGCAATCTAGGAGGCTGGAGATCTAGACAAAATGAAAGTAGAAGAACTTATGAATTCCCTCATGACCCATGAAGTCCTCATAAAGTAGAAGCTTTTGAAGAGCCAAAAGGGAAAAGAAACATCACTTTGAGAGCTAAGTTAGATGATGATTCACATAGTGAAGATTCAATAAGTGGAGCCAAAAATGATAATGACATGGTAATTCTGAGATGAAGATTCAAAACCAGGTTCAAGAAGAAGAATGGAGGTAATTCCAAAAATTTTAGAAACAAAGACAAAAGAAAAGATGTCCTCACCTACTATAACTATGGAAAACCTAGCCACATGAGATATGACTGCCAAGTGCCTAAAATGATGTAAGGAGGGTAACAACTACAATGATAAGAAAAATAGTAATAACAACAACAAGAATTTCAATAGGAAGAACAAGGCGCTTGCAGCATGGGAGATGCTCGAGAACATGTTACATGAAAGTTCTAGTGACAGTGAGGATGAACACAAATCTCAGTTTAGAAGATTGTCACCAACTAAAAGAGATTAGGAAGACTACCACACCGAAATTAGCTTCATGGCCATCCATGAAGATGAATTAATTTCTAAATTGAAATCTCCTAGCTTTATAGAAGAATTAGAAAGTCTATATGTTCATTTTAAGGCTTTCAAATCCAAATATAAGGAGACTAAAAAGGAGTTGTTTAAAATAACCAATGAGTACTCCAAATTTAAAGATGAAAATAATTTACTCAAGAGTAAATTATCTATTATCAGTGAAGTTGAGCAGGTCAAGGTAGAAAATAATGCCCTTAGACAAACCTTGAATTCAACCTTGTTTAGAATGAAAGCAAAGAAAAAATGTGGTCAGCAATAGAAGAAACAGAACTACAATTTTGGAAGAAAATAGCAAACCAAATAGACCATGGTTTGGATTCCTAAAATAGTTATAGATGCAATAAATTCTCCTCAATCTCCAAACATTAGAGTAGTGGCACCCAAGAAGCAATGGGTACAAAAATTTGTTGCCGCTAATCCCCCTTAGACCCATTCACAAATGGGTACCAAAAATTAAAGCCTGACCTTGTCATTGCAGGTGTGTTTGAGAGTCACAAGAAGTAGAACATGGTACATTGATAGTGGTTTCTCAAGGCACATGACAAGTGAGGAGCTATTCATTAAGCCGAAAGAGAAAAAAGGTGGAACAGTAACCTTTAGAGATAATGGAAAAGGTAGAGTGGTTGGGATTGGTAAGGTAGGGCTACCACAATCTACTGTTATTTCTAATATTTTATTAGTTGAGAGATTAAAATATAATCTTCTGAGTTTTAACCAGTTTTGTGATAGTGAATACAAGGTTATGTTTGAATCTAATATTTTTTCAATCCTAGATTATCATGACTCGGTCGTAGTGTACTGCCCCCCACACACACCCTTTGCATTTTGACAACGCCACCCCAGGCATTAAAATTCACCCATACCCATATGCCTATAGCTACCCAGAACCATAGCCACATCATGATGGTATTAATACTAGACATATATACAATATTCATCCCTGATTCTATAAACACTTATCATTATGACATGCCAATATAATTCATTTGCAACTTAATATAATCATACAATCTCGCAATCAAATAATAATACAATTTTAATGGGATTCCAATCCCAATATGTCACCATATTATCAATGTCTTATACCTTTGCTTGCCAGTCCCAATCCACAGTTGGGAGTCTTCACCTGGCCTGTCAACTAAAAATTTAACATAAGGAGGCGTGAGTCCTAGCAACTCAGTAAGTGGGTAGAAATATAAAATAATAATAAATCAAAACCACATGTTCTTATTCAGAACATGAATACAACTAACATAGCATGAATATAGATCCAGGAGGATTAAATCCTTCTTAATTCATTACAATACTCTATGCCCTTCAAGCGTATACAATCATACCATACACATACCCTCTAACCACCTCAAATCAACTCACATTTCAACCATTCTGGCTCATCATACAAAGCTAGGTGTCATGCAGACACCATACACTCCAAGACCATGCCATACATGTATAACATCACATATACATTCACATATCTCACAATTAGTATTCAATTCTAAAGACGTAAACCACAGGATAATCTTTATCCCTATCCATACAACCATCACTTTAAATACAATCAAGGAATATACCTCATTCCCTATCAATCTCACTATCCATATAATCACAACAACATACTCAACTTGGGATGCTTACTATCCCTATCAATCCAACATACATAACCTCATACACATCATATTCACACCCATATACATATATGAAATAACCATACACATGATCATATACATACATCACCAGGATATTCTTAATCCCTTTTTATTCAGACATCCATACAAAAGAATAAGGTTAGAAACAAGAGATACTCTCTATCCCCACAATCACTTGGGATATCCCAAACACTCACATGTCTATATCATAGACCAATTCAATTATGAGATATTCCAAATTCCCAACATACATGCATTCATTATACCTGGCAGACATATCATTGCCATTCAAAGGATATTCTTTATCCCTTACATTTAGAAATCATAAACAAATAAACATCAACCTTTAACTAACATGGGATATCCACAATCCTTCATCCAAAACACAAATGCCCAGAATAAACATGGGATAACCACTATCACCATCCATAAATTCAAATCACAAAAGGGGCTGCCTACTTTCCTTAGGCCTATAGCTCCAAACCATGTCCTCTTGAGCTCTGTCCTTTCATCCTTTTCAGCATCCTGTGTAGTTCCACAATCTCATTTACTTAACCATTTGTAACCATGTACTTAGTACATCATATTAACACTTCTTTCATAGCCAATCTCGGGGTATGATCATTAAATGTGTGATAAACACAAATCAAACTAGGCTTTCTCCATAATTATCACAAGAACCCTACTTGTTTGACATACTTATCTAGTATCACACATGATTAACATTTAACAATATGTAAATAACTTAATTAAGCTTTTAATCTATTTAATTCATGGCTTATATAGCCTATACATAAAGTCCTCTTTAACCCTTACTTAGGGCATAGTCCAAAACTCGATTTCACTAGTCCAAATCATTCCATATATGTTCTAAAACATTCTAATCATGCCATTAATCATTTACTCTATGATTAATTTAACAAAAATTAGGAAATCCCTAATTTTTACTATGCATAGAAACCCTAGCTTAGCAAAATTCACAATTTCTCATGCGAAATCACAATAATCATTATACTAACTCATTTACCCTATGAATTATAAACATATACATCAATTTTATCCCAAAAATTCATCATTTTCCAAAACCTTAAAAATTAGAAATCTGAGATTCGGTTAGGGATCGAACTTACCTTCACTTTCATGCGTAGCCGTCCTTACCAAACGAAGGACCAAGCTCCTAGCTCCCTATTGCTTCTTCTATTTTGTGAAAATTTGACATTTCTTCCATTTTCTTCTATGTATCATGGTTCAAATGGGTGAAAGTTAGGTAAAATGGAAAGATCACTAGTTTATCTAGTTAGGCAAGATGATTTACTGGCTAAAATAGCCAAAAATCATGTATAATAGGGTTAGGGCAAAAGACAAGAAAGAACGAAATGGACCAGAGAAGAAACAAGATGGAATTCTATCAAAAAATCTAGTTGTCCCACACTTAAAGCTGACCAATGTCGTGACCTAATTTCCATGCTGTGACATGGAAAGTTCTACCCACACCACTACCATAGCCACCGATCCCAAGTCGCGGTGCCAGTTTTCCAAGCTGCGATGATGATCCTTCTGCCCCTATTTCAGCCTATTTTTTCTACATTTTTGTACATTTTCCTTTTCCTCTTTATTTTCTATTATTTTCCACATAATAATTGTATAAATTTCATAAATATACACACCCAATTGTCTAGAAATCAAATCAAATTTTCAATTGTTTTCACTTGAAATTTACACAAACACAGTTATACTTGCATCATTTAAATTCAAATTGAATTTCATCATTAGTCAACACCTCATTACCAAAATTAAAACCACAGGTGTTACATGTAGTTCTAGGAAAAAGACATGAAAATGCGTATATTGTAGACTTGTCTAATATCCAAGCTAAGGGTCTTATTATTCATGGTGAGTCCTTGCTATGGCATAGAAGATTCAGACATGCCAATAAAGACATGATTGAAAGATTATACTGAAAGGACCTTGTAGTTGGCTTACCTGAACTAAAATTTGATAAAGAATAGTTGTATAATGCTTGCATGAGAGGAAAGCAAGCAAAAGAATCTTTCAAATCAAACAGAGAAGTACGCACAACTAAACCACTTTAACTGCTACATATAGACTTAGTGGGACCAACGAGAACTAGGAGTCTTGGAGGAAAACATTACACATATGTCATTGTTGATGACTATAGTAGATATATTAGGGTAATGTTTCTTGCATCCAAAGATGAGTGAATATAATCTACCACAACATTTTTGGGCTGAAGCTATGACTACCACTTACTTTATTATCAATGGAATTCATACTAAGCTAATACTCAATTAAACTCCATTTCAATTGTATTATGGAAAGAAACCTAACATATCATTTTTCTATACTTTTGCCTGCAAATGCTTTATTTTTAACAATGGAAAAGGAAACCTTGGAAAATTTGACAGCAAATCTGATGAAGGGATATTCCTTAGATATTCAATTGTTAGCAATGCATTTAGAGTCTACACCTTGCGTAATAGAGCTATAGAAGAGTCTATTCATATTAAATTTGATGAATCTGCTAACTATTCATAAAGAACAAATGATTTTGATGATGAAGTAGATAGACTCATAGCAGAGTATGCTCCATAAACTGAAAGTGCAAGGGATGTAGCAGATAGATAGTATGAATCATCCACAAATGATGTAAACTAGAGAGGTAACTCTTCACTTCCTAGAGATTGGAGATTTATGCATGCTCATCCTGAGAACCAAGTAATTAGAGATGTGTATGATAGAGTTAGGACTAAATCATTCTATCACCAAGTATGTGGTAACTTTACCTTCGTCACTCAAATAGAACCAACCTACGTAGACCATGCATTAGAAAATGAGAATTTCATTTTAGGTATGCAAGAAGAATTGGACCAATTTAAAAGAAATGATGTGTGGACCTTAGGTCCAAGACCTAACTATCAAACTATTATAGGAACCAAATGGTTCTTTAGGAACAAACTTGACGAATCTGGTTTAGTAGTGAGGAACAAGGCAAGGTTAGTAACAAATGGGTATTGTCAAGAAGAATGTATAGATTTTGAAGAATCTTATGCCCCTATTGCTAGGATAGAAGCCATTAGAATATTGTTGGCATTTGTATCTTTCATTAATATTAAACTTTCTCAAATAGATGTCAAATCTACATTTTTAAATGGTTTTAATAATGAAAAAGTTTATGTAGAATAACCCCCTCAGGTTTGAAAATCTTTATGATCCTAACCATGTCTTCAAACTTAAGAAAGCTCTCTATGGATTGAAGCAAGCTTCTAGAGCATGATATGAGAGGCTAAGTAGAATTTTGATTGAGAAAGATTTCTCAAGGGGCAAAGTAGATACAACACTCTTCATTAAGCATGCTATGAATGATATTCTTATTGTGCAAATATATCTAGATGACATTGTATTTGGTGCTACTAATGAAAACCTTTGTCAAGAATTTTCTAAGTTGATGCAGGGAGAATTTGAGATGAGTTTCATGGGAAAATTAAACTTCTTTTTGGGACTGCAAGTGAAGCAGATGAAAGAGGGAGTTTTCATCTACCAAGCTAAATATGCACAAGAACTGCTGAAGAAATTCAATCTTGAAGATGGAAGAAAATATGGAAGGTCGATGAGCACTTCCATCAAATTGGACAAGGACAAAAAGGTAAATTTATTTGCCAAATGCTTTATAGCAGCATGATAGGATCTCTATTGTATCTTACTTCTCGTAGGCCAGATATCATGTTTAGTGTCTATATGTATGCTAGATTTCAGTCATATCCTAATGATTCACATCTTATTGCTATAAAAAAAATCTTTAGATACCTCTTACACACTCCAAACCTCGGTTTATGGTATCTAAAAGGTTCATATTCTGAGTTAGTTGGGTACTCTAATGCTAATTTTGCTAGTTATAAAATAGATAGGAAGAGTACCTCAGATTTGTTAGTTTTTTGGAAACATGATCATGTCATGATTCTCCAGAAAATAGAAATCTATTGCACTATCAACTGCTGAGGTAGAATATGTTGCAGCTAGGAGTTATTGTGCTCAGATTCTCTAGATGAAACAATAACTGGGTGACTATGGTTTGAAATTCAGTGATATGCCCATCAGATGTGACAGTACTAGTGCTATAAATCTGACCAAGAATCCAGTTATGCACTCCAGATTTAATCATATAGAAATCAGACATTATTGCATTAGATATCATGTCCAAAATCATAATGTTTACATAGAATATGTACAACTAAAAATCAGTTAGCAGACATTTTCACCAAATAAGTCCCAAAGGAGAGATTTTGCATGATCATAAGGGAGTTAGGAGTGATTTCCTCATGCATAACGCTTATGTCTTGATCATCACACTTTCTCTTAAATGTTTGAAATACTATTTGTTTATATGTTTTAATATGTTGTGCAATAAACATGGTTTAGGACACACCTTCAGATGTTGTGAAACTTCACTTCATAACATCTGGAGTCTGTTTGAAACTTTCAGACACAACCATGTTCTGTCTAAAGTTATAACTTCAGACTGATTCAAGTCTTCTTTGTATGAAATTCTTCAAACCCTCTAATCTTGTGCCTAGACCTTCATTTACAAGGCAAAACCTCATTTTCCACTGGAATTAAAGACTTCTTTATTAGAATGTTTATCCTTCATCCATTCTTAGCAAAAATTCATTCCATATCCCCTTGAGAATATACTAGAACCTCATAAGAATCCCCTAGAAACAGCCATACTGTTCATAGCCAGACCTATTTAATTCATTCCCTGGTAAGAGTAGAAGAGAAAGAAAAGCAAGTTGGTGAGATGCACAATCAAAAAGTAATACCAAAAAATGTTCAGAGGTCAATTCATCAAAGGGAAGCAAAATAAACAAAGAAGTTTTTAAGGTATTTTGGATTGGAAATAAATCTTTTGATGAACTTGATGAAGCTCGTAATATTTCTAAAGAAGAAGATAAGAGGATTGAATGGATATCTACAAGAAATATTACATTCTTTGGAATTCTTAAAGATCGTATTTATGCAAGTCCAAAGGCCTTACTTTCAACGTAACCATCCTTGGAGGCCATTGCAGAAAAGGGAGAAGTAGTAGGTATAGAAACCCTCTCCCCAATCCAAAACTTCGGCCCTCCTCCAATATGAGCTTCCCAAAAGTAATAGATGTATGACTGCGCATGATTCCAAACTTTTTTGAAGGATCATAATTGGGCTCCATCTCAAACCATTTTCTTCTCTGCCCATTCCTTCATAATTAGATTGTAACTCTGTATTGAAATAGATTTCATTGTAACACTATTTATACTAAAATGCAATGAAATATCTTTCTATGTTTAATTTTTAGTATTTTACCTTAATGCACACTTTGTGTTGCATCTATTTTCATTCCCTTGCACCTTTTTGATAATTACAAAAAGGGGGAGAAGTTTTATGTATAATGAAATATCTTTAAATAAAAAGTGGAGAAATTATATGTTTAATAACACTTGTTAAAGATACACTTTATCAAGTGAAGCTATGTATTTCATGATATGATTGAAATATATTTGTCTAATTCCCTATGCTTGATTCATTTTTTTTGAGAGGTATTACACTTAAATGTTTTATCATCATCAAAAAGGGGGGGATTTTTGAACAAAACCTTCTTTACTTGGATTGATTTTGATGATGAATATGTTTAACTAGTCAAGTTTTGATGATGAACAAAAGCACATGATTGAATGGTTAAGCTACTGACTGTTATTTTCAAGCATGCAGTAAACATATATAAGTCAGTGAAATAACTCAGTAAAGTGGACAATGCACACAAGATAAAATCATAGACAAGATCCACCTTTTATCAAAGGAAGAAAATGTAAATGCTCAAATCATATGACAAGCATCATATATAAGCTTCAAAGTCACTTCAGATGCATTCTCAATCACTGGCAAAGACAACCAGACTGATGCCCAAGTTTGGATGCAGACAAGTTCCCAAATATGCTTCAAACAAACACCATCTAGTTTTGGACATTGCTAGATCAATTCAGACACTAAGCAACGAAGTTCGAACACATACATCTTCAAAAGGATGAAATAGAGTTCAGATAAAGTGAGGCAGAATTCCAAACACAATTAAAGATTTAGACAAAAGCGATACCAAGTTTGAACATAAGTATGAAGTCAAAACATTAGAAGCTCAATGCTATTTCAGATGAACCAAACTTGTTCAAAATCAATCTACATAATGTCTCTCAGTTTGAAATTTAACTTTGGATGTTGCCAACTCATCCTTGGATGAAGCTAGAATTCATTCATGCGGCCACGACGATTCATGCCTCTTTTCAGTTCAAAATTTTACTTTGGACATAATGAATAGTTTTTGGACAAAGCCAGTCAGTCCTTCAGTCAGTCCTAAGTTAGTCGTTTGGGTAGAGTGAAATGACAAACAATCTCTTTAGCATGATTTTCTTCTTCCTCTCAAACTTACTTCAAACAGAGAAGCTAAAAATTCACTTCATTGAGCAAAAAATTTTGACAATTCGCTCGCAGTTAATGAAAATATTAAAGGAAGAACAAGAAAGAACAATAATACCCTAAGTGAATGTTGAATCTTCTTTCATAGGTCTGCCCCATAATTGCTTCTAATCTTGTGATTCTTCTCCAAATTGTTTCTTCATCTAGTTTTGTAGCTTTTTTTCTTTTTAAAATACCCAATTTAGGGCTATAATGCACCCCTTATGGATTAAAACTACAGCTTTTAACATAAGACACAAAACCTTTTGAAAATACAACACATTTGCACATTCGGGCATTGTTGACCACCTAAGCACCCAAAACTCTATCCAACACATCCACTTTCTAGTGATGTGGGCACTGCAGTGCCCAACTAATAGTGTTTTTCCTAGTGCTACAGTGTTTTCAACATATGAACAGTGTATTTAAGCTTTTGTTCTTTTCAACTTGATTTAATCTTCTTCCAATCATCTAAGCTTCATGTTTGATACTATATTAATGATTATTATTGATGATACACCATTGATATATGTCCCCATGATGATTGGTTGTCCAAAAATAATAAATCTTGCATGAAAATCAACATAACTTTAGCTAATCTCTCCCCTTTTCTCAATGCTTGCATCCACCACTTTCCCAAGTGATTAGCATCTATTTTTGAATGATCTTTGTTGAGCCATATGCAAGTATACATGATCACAAGTAATATAGATGAAGTGAGTTGAGTATCATTCCCACAAAGAAGTATGTTGTTACACACTTAGTACTAAACTTGTATCAAATTGATATTATTTGATTGAATGAATGGCAATAATTGTTATAAAAAATAAATCTAAATAAAATAATAAAATTAACAGATCATAAGAAAAAAGAAAAAAAGATCAATGGATGAAATATCTTGGGATTCAACTTCAGCTAGCAAATCTACTTATGTTGATGAATTGCATTGATTAAATTATCATTCCTCTCATTGTCAATCAGATGCACTAAAGTATCTACCATCTTTTCTCAAGTGCTATGGTTGGTGTGCCTATTGAAGTGATCTACAATGTTTCCATGCAAATCCAAATCAATAAACCCTTTATGCTTAGGCATCTATGCATGATATATGTGCTCGCAAGGTCATACTCACACGGATTCCACATTTACAATGGCTATCTCTAAACTTCATTGCATCATATGTTCTTCAATTCAAGAGTATATCCCTAATTCATCTCTCTCGACTATGAATTAGAAAACTCAATTCATGTATTTGGTAGCTAATCACATGCATGTATTAAGCGTAGAAAAGAAGAAACAATGAGGAAGAAGATAATTAAACTCAAAAATCAAATATCAACACTAGATTCATTGCTAGGATCCATCTAACACTAGATGAAATAAATTTATAACATCATATTTGAATTAAAACCAACTAAGTAATTGTTAAACATCATCATAATTCAAGTTTGAATGTTATTAAAAAATAAGAGATGAACTAGAAAGAAAATAGAACATTCAAGTTGCAATAGCTTTCTCCAATGATCTTCCTTGCTCCAAAGCTCTTCTCTCTTGTCTCCTTGCAAAAGTCTCTTTTGTTTCTATGTTTTCTTCTCCTTAAATAACCAAATGAGGGTTTTTTTTATGTTTCAATATAGTTTTACAAAGTCCCTTTGTGCAAAATATCAAAATTGCTAAAAATAACATAGATTTCTGCACTTGTTTGGGCACCTTGGCGCCCAATTTGGCACCTCAATGCCCAAATTGCTATCCATTTCATATATTCACGGTATTGTTCATAGGAATAGTATTTGATATTTTGTTTATAACTTTCTCATACAATCTCAGAATTATTTAATTCTTACTTTTTTGGAAAGATAATTTCAAGGGATACAACTTTAGTGTTGAACACATTTTTCAAATCAGCCTCCATTATCGCAAAAAATTGAATACAAGTGACACCTTTATCATATTTAACATATTTAAAGTCTAAGATAGTTGCAGTGTTTTGGCCATAACTTCCACATTTTTTCTCTGAATCATATGATTAATGATTCATTGGATAGGCAACTTGAAAGGATAAAATGTCTATGTTGAACACTTTTCTTGAATCAGTCTCCAGTTGTACCAAAAATGGCCTTAAGTTCATATCTTTTGTCATCTTCAATAGTTTTAACACTTGGAATAAACAAAATTCATTAAGGACAATATATAATCAAAGCCAATTGTAACACTTAGGGTTTTAAAAGGGTGTTAAAATGAGGGAAGATTCTTGATTAAGTTAATTGGGGCAATTAGTTGCATAATATTTTTTCAATTATGAAGGGCGTATTTATAAATTTTAGTATATTTAAGAAGGAGATAAGTAGATAACACATTAACCATGTTGAATTAAAGAGATTGACGGGGAAAATGAGCTGCACATGTAGGGGTGCAAGTGCACCTTGGGAGCACCAAAAGTGGAGCAACTAAAATACTCCATCTTCATCCCAAGTCCAAAAACCCATCCCTTTCCACTTCATATACTGTTACCCTCTTCCAAGCCACCCATAGCCTAAAATTCTTGCAAATTTCTTGGGGAAAATCGTTGTTAAGATGTGTAGATGATTCCCCACCATGAAAGGAGCACAATACACCCATTTTCAATGTGGATAAGAGGGAGAAAACTCCATTTTCATTTTCATGGAGGGCTGTTCATGGGGGAAATGTGTGATTTAATCTCAATTTCATAGGGTAAATGAGCTTAGACATTTATTTCAATGTTTTTGAGATGATTTGGGTGTGCAAAATTGTGTATGTTGCTGCCCATTAAAATTGGGCAGCAACATTTTGCTTAAATGGATGAAAAATATTATAAGGGACAAATCAGGCAATCAATTGGATAATTTGGATCTTAAGTGAGTTGTTTCTAATGATATGGTGATGCTAATTATGTTAATATGTTACTGAAATGCATAAAAGATTGATGCATGTTGGCAAAAATTAAGAAATTGAATGATGCATACCATGTATTTGATGAAATGCATGAATGGTGTAAATGGGTAGGAATATTAATTAATTTATGACTTAATTAATATATTTATGTTGTTATTATAATGATAATCATCTAGCAATAGATTTTATGTTGTGGAAAATGCATGAATGAAAAGCATAGTGTAATTAAAGGGATTCATTATAGCCCTTAATTGGCTATTAATTCAACATGATAAGGAGGTTTTAGATGTTATAAAAGAGTGCTTAAAGAATGATTGACAAATGAGCAGCAATAGGGTATTGATTAAAGTAAAATGTGAATTTGAAATGTGTTGAGAAAAGCTCGCATAAATGGATAGCTTGGCTGATAGTTTGTGGCATCTAAAAATCATGTTTAGTTACATTGAAATGGTGCATGAAAGAGAGGGGAAAAGGTAGTGGGCTTATGCACTTGAAACCCATACCCAATTCTATGTGAAAGATGTTTAAAGATTCCCCATTAATAGCTTAAAGAAGAGGATTTCGTGTATAGCAAAATTTTGGGACAATAATTTGATATAAGGTGTTGTAGAGTTACTATATGTAAGTAGAAATAAAATTTATTGGATACACCCAATTATAAATTGCAAGTGAAATGATGCTTATCAGATGTTTGATTAAATGCCTCAATGAGAAACAAGGTGTGTTTGCAGGACCCCATAGTAACTTTTAATTGGTTATGATGTAGATATTACAACGACAACTTCTGTAATGCATTAAATCCATGGTTAATGGTTGGTTAACATTGGTCCAACTTAGATGATGTGGGAATGCAACTGTAGCACTTGAAAGGCATTTAGACCCGCCCCTATATATGGGTAGTAATATGGCCAAATTGTGGTATCTTGTAATTTTGTTCAATTGACTTGAAATGACTGATTAGAATTATTTTTGCATGAGGAAAACATGTTAACTTAAATTATGACATATGTTATATATGTAGGGCAATTGACTTAGAAAAGAAGTTGTGAAATGTAAAGAGTTGTGGAATGGTCTCAAGTAAAGTAGGCTTCTTTCCATTTTATCTGTGTGAATATATGGATTTATAGGGATAATGAGTATCCCTCGATTAAGGGCACCATATTTTTTTATATTATTTAATGTGCAGTTGTCAGAGATAGAGAGTATCCCTTAGATTGCAATGACTGATGTTTCTTTTATGATATAAACATGTGATTGCAGGGGATAGAAAGTTTCTATGTCTTTATGTATGATGAAACTTAGTCTTGTCTATGGACATCTAACTGAGAGGGATAAAGAATATCCCATAGTTGTGTTGGATGGTATGCCTCATATTGCTTTGTCTTTCGTTGTGCAGAGAAGGATAGCAAGTATCCCATGATTTTTGCGAATGTATGGACTAGTAGGGATAGTAAGTATCTCAAGTTTTTCTCCTTATCATGATGATATGAATGTGTGAATTGATGGGGATGGTGGACATCCCTTATATTGTCCTAGAATGATATAAATGTGTATATGTGGATTGATGGGGGATCGAGCCTCCCATAATGTTGCATACAGGCATTGTGGTTTGATTGGTATTCATGCTTTGGTATTCTAAATGTAAATTTGGCATTGTGTCCCACTACTTATTTGATTAGAAAGCCTATTTCACTATTTCTTCAATGGAAAAGACTTTGATATAGCATTGCATGACACTACATATAAGTTATAAGTCAGTGGAGTTAAGTTTGTTTGTATGGAATCATATTTGTTGATTCTCTTAGGATGGCTTAACCCTAGAGGGGAGGGGTAAATTAGGTTTATAAAAATTTATTACTTAACCTCTATTAGATTATTTTCCCTCTTTTGTGCTTATGTGCTATGCAATGAGAGATAAATAGCAAAGCAATAATGCGCAAGGAAAGTAAAGCAATCACACTACAAACACACTCAAACAACACAATTATTTATAGTGGTTCAAGTAACCTTCCTACTCCACTCTTCCCAAAGCACACTCTCACTCCACTATATGTCATACAATGGAATATAATTTGGTTTTCCTGAGATTACCAGAAACTCCCTGGTTTCAAAGATCACCAGTAAACTTGATAATTTTACCTAGCACACTACCAAATCATATAGTTTGTTTTCCTGAGCCAACCAGAAACTCTGCCTTTATAGGTATTGGGTGCACAAGGAGATGCCTCTATTTAGGCTGATGATACACAGTTAAAGCATAAATACAAATGATAAAATGATAAGCACATTTAAGTGATTTCAAACTCCCTTGAGGTAGTATTGATGTAACCTTGAAGCTTCTTTAATCTTGGCAACACTTGGACTGAAAACACTTGGGAGACTTGAATGGGTTTCTTGTTGGCTGATTTGCCTTTGTCACTTAGAACCCTCAAGCTCCTTGTTTCTTGATAATCTTTGGGAAGACTTGATCCCTGAATAAACTCCTTGTATTGCAAGAAGTCTTTCCTTGATGTATTTGAAGAAGTAGGCCAAGAATGGCTAGAAAGATGAAGCTCTTGAATGATATTAGAAGACTAAAGCTCTTGTCCTAGGGATGCAAAGATTTGTGGAAAGTATTAGACTGAATCCCCTCACTTCGTCAACCCTTGAAATGTCCCTACACTTCTCCTTAAATAGATCTTCAAAAACTTGACCGTTTGAAGAAGTGGGTAGCATTTTTGAGGCTTGCAATGTTTGGATTTTTGACCATTATGAGTTGGCAGGCAGTAGGCATAGGTCACTAGGACAATCGGTTGGGTGCCAGACGATATGGTATGGGGTATGTCCAAGCGGTTGTGGTCTCTTTTGGCAAAACTTCCAAATGCACCTTCTTGTCCATCCATAGGCAGTATCGTAGGTGGCTTGGCTAAGTGACTGTGGCACAAGCGATATACACGGGCGGTATGTATATTAGCAAGTGGCATCTTTGGAAGAAGTTCTTTGTCTAAAGATTGCAAGCGATATCCATAGGTGGTGGGTCCAAGTGACTATAGTCCTACATTTAATGTTTTTTCACTTTTGCCACTTGTGAAATTTGACATTTTTCATTATAAATCAGAATACATTTATCCACATATAATTAACAAAAGTTATAGAATATGGATAAATCATTTGAATCATATTTTTGTGTTTATATAAAGATGAGTTCATTCAAGCATAATTTCTTTTTCATGTATGGAATATATTTATAAAGCACATCCTTTCTTTTAAGCAAGAACATTTTTGTGATCCAAGATATCTCAATACAATAAACAAAGTTAATGCACTATAGATCATGATGATTTCTTCATTAATTTTATGTAATATGCTTGCAAACAAGATGTTACAATAGTGAGCATTCATGCCAAGCATATCTTTCTTCATTTCAAGCTTCCTAAACTAAAATTATCATTAGCATAATTAGGTTTTGTTATCATCAAAATCATATAAAATAAACTTAACAATCTCCCCCTTGTTTATGATGACAAAACATAAAGACTTGGGACATTTAATGAATCTAATAATGGTCTTTTTGTAATTTCAAACTCCCCTTGTCTAATTTAAATTCAAAATCCTATGGAATTTGACAATTTATTATCATGACATCATATATTCTTTTCACTAAGGTATAAGTCATGATAGGCCAATATTTTTTCCTAAAAGAAGTCTTTTTTATACTCCCCCTTTTTGACAACATGAAAAAGTTTAGCAAGCATCACTGGAAAGTGTCTTGCAACTTTAAACAGGAGATAATACTACACCTGCCTTATTGGGATTCTTAAAAGGATACCAACATAAAGAAGCTTATCTACCTTTGTTAGATCCCATCCCAAGCATAATTACGATAATGAGATATAATATACTTAGATATATTATGTGCATCATTCAAATGTTATATAAATTTCATTGAAGACCTATCAATCAAAGTGAAGCTCTAGAAATATAACAATGCTATTGATCTATCCCTTGATGATACAAACTTTTGGTTTTATGTATGGATGCATAACGAAATCTACCATTTAAGCTTTAAAACAAATGTTCATCAAGATCATTGAAACAATCATCAAGGTAGTTAATTAATCAGGGTCAAAACAAGATTGATTAAAAATTTTGTACAAATGTACTTGAATACCATGGAGAGAATATGTCAATATGAGTGACTGTTAGTCCTGAAGATTAGGCAAAAATCCAAGAAGGGAAGGGTGAATTGGATTCTTTAAAATATTTCTTTATCCTTTTAGGATTAAACATCCCTCTAGCAGTCAATTCAAATCACTCAATCAATCAATGCATAAATAAATTAGACAGAGGGATTTTTATAGTAGTTCGAGTAAGCACTCTACTCCACTCTTCCAAGAAAACTCTTCTTTAAGTGTCTTGGGTTTCACTATTCCTAATAGTAGAAATACAATAGTGCTCCCAGCACTCTTCTAGATTCCAGCTTAAGGGGGCATAAACATAGTGCTCCCCACACTCTTCTAGAATTTAGCTCTAGAGGGCATAAAAATAGCTCTTATATGCACTCAGATAGTTACAACTCTTCTTGAGTCTAGTTTGAACTACTAGCTCAAGGAATTTACAATGAATGAATATCAAAAGTTGAAGCATAGGTATTTCTTAATAAGCACAATGGAAGGTTTCTGAAAATTAAATACAAAAGTGAATAATCTTCTCAAAAGGTGGTTTGCAGCTTTCAAAGAAAGTTGAGAAAGGTTTGAATGCAAGGCTCTTGACTCTTAAAGGATTGCAGAAGGTTTGGCTTGGATTAGTAAAAGCTCTCAAGATAATTTTTGAATATTTTCCTCGATACTTGGTTAAACTTCTCTTGCTCCAATGATGCTTCATTTATAACTACTTTGAATTCAAACCGTTAGTAGTAAGTGAGCTCCATAATGATAGAAGATCATTTTGATTAGCATATTTGAATTTTCTGAAATCTGCTTAATTCTAGTCTACTAAAATGCTTGCAGTGCTGATCTTGGAGAAGATGATTTCTAGATTCTTAATAAGCATTAGTTGAGGTATCGCTACAATGGCTAATTCTTTCATCAATATAGAAAGGGCGTCATTAATGTTGAACGAAGGCCAACGACTTAGCTTGTCTATTGCTTGTCTTCACTTATGACAGACAAAATATTTGTCCAGCTGTTTATTAGACAACATTCCTTTGTCTTGCAATTTATCCATTGTAAGTAGCAAACGAATCCAATTATTGTATATGAATGGTCTTCTTAGTTCTTCACCTGTTGGTTTGTCCATTCCACATAACAGACAAATCATGAAGTTATAGATGAATTATCTTTCAAGTACTTCACCTAATGGGTTGTTTACTGTAAGTAACAGATGGATTTGTTGAAGTTTAGATGAATTTTGTTTTGCACTTCGCCTATTGGGTTATCTATTGTAAGTAACATATAGATTGTTGGAGTGCAGAAATTTTGTTCACCGCATCATATGTTGTATTGTTTGTTGCAAGTAATAGATTAATCATTGAGGTGCAAACAAATTTTCTTCACCACTTTGTTTGCTAGATTGTTTGTTGCAAGTTGTAGATGAGTTTGAATGTACAAAAAACACCATTGCTTTGCCAGATGAGCTTTTCTACTTTGCTAGACGACCAATTTCTCCGCCTTTGTCTATTCTCAATAGACAATCTTTGGCTTGACTATTGCTTACTTATGATAGATGAAATTTATTATATATATGCTACCTTGCATTCATCAGATATAATCTCCACTTTAATAGACAAATGGAAACTCTGTTGATTTGAGCTTTGTCTATGGCGTTACTTCATCTTTTGCTTCTGCACTTCCCTATGTCTTTTCAGTCAGATAGATTGATGCCTTGGAATAACTTTTCTGTGATCATTTTTTATAAGGCCTACAACTTGATTTTGCATGCTAAATGCTTGGCAAAAACCATTAGTACATAATCTTTAATCAAGTTTTGTTTGTCATCAAAACCATGAATTTATACTAATAGTGACAACATTCGAAAATCCCTAAGTCAGATGTTTTCAAGTTGTTTCTAGAAATGGTTGCCATAAGATAGAATGCATTTTCATCAACAAGTAGAATACATATATGTATTAAAAGGCTACATTCAAACATTACATAACTTTTTTTGAAAAATTTTAAGCAAATGTTGAGCAACCATCATTGCATTCATAAAAATCATATCATATAAGTAAGCATTTCATACTATGAAACTCAAATCAATATCATTTCAAAGCTATTTCATCAATTTACATCAAACTTCAAAGAGAAAATACATAATAAACCTTTCTCTTATACAATTCTTCAAAACATACAAGTCATCTAAAACATTTTCATCAATAGTTTTGTTTCCCATTCTCCCAAAATGTACAACAAACAAAAGGAAACTAAAATCTATCTAGGAGGTATGAAGATCTGCAAAAGGCATAGGTAAAGTAGACTCCCCCTGAGTAGCTCTCGGGTAGAAATGAGCTCCTCTATTGGAAAGGTTGGTTTTGGGTCCTGGGTGTTGTGAGATAGAATGGTAGATGAAGTAGGATCGGCTCTAGGTGTAGATTGAGAGGACTCATAGTGTGAAAGAAGAATATCTATCTTCTTTTCTATTCTTTCTTATGTTTTTCTCAAATCACCAATTCTTCTTTTAGCTATTTTCTTAGTTCTTCTACCTCTTTCCTCATTTCCTTTACTTCTAGAAATAGCAAAGCATATGGAAATGATCTTTGAATGGTGACTTCAGGTGAAGTCTTAGGAGGTGAAATCTGTCTATCTATAATTGGACTGTCCATGTTAGCTATTTGTTCTCTTTCACCCATTTCCTCTAGTTCCTCGTTTTCATGGGATGGTACTCCTTCTACTTCTAGTTCTTCACCCTCGTTATCCTCTTCCATTTCTCTCTCATTCTTTTCATTCATCTCTGCCACATAGTTTAAAAACTTGATTCCCATTCTCTTCAATAATATATCTCCTACCCAGTCCTTTTTGAGAGATGACATATGTAGACAAGATTCTCCATTTAAAGAAACATTGAAATACTAAAAAATTTGAGTTAGCCATACTCCATATGGAACTATGTGATCTATTCTTTGTGGTAGGTACCCAAATGTAATGAACATAAGGTTTGGCAGACTGACGTTTTGATAGGTATATATTTTCCACAATGCTTTAGCTTCATTTGTTGTCACCTTCTCTATTCCTACAAGCTTAGGTCTGAACATGTTCTTGAATACTTTTCTAAGCATCCTAAGCTCAATAGTTAAGTCCTTTGTTCTCATGTATGTATGAGTAGATGTGTAAATTTAAAGTTTCTTCTTTCTTCAACTCATCCTCATCTTCTATGGCTAGCACACCTAGTATCTCTCCAATGCATTCTTCAGATGATAATATGTATGTTCCAAAGCTTATTTCTATGCCTTTCACCATTGACTCATAAGAATTGAGTTTCCAATTGAAGTAGAAAATGAGCACCAACTCTCTTTATATGGGTGCCTCATATTCCATCAATTGAGTCCATCCTTGATACTTCAACATAAAGTGAATGTTAGACTTGCATTTATCAAGGAAATTCAAATCCAACTTTTTTCTAAATGTGGGCTGGTCTCCCAAGCATAGATGTATAAAATTTGAACTTCTTGTCCTCACTGCCAAAATAATATGCAAGTAAATCTTTTGGTTCAAATTTGGCAATAGGAACCTTCCTTCCATCAATCGCTACTCCCTTTCTCCATTTCTTTTTATATTTTCTTCTCTTTCAATATTCATATTAGGATGGGAAGAGGGATTACCTTGGGTCCTTGTAGTTTGGACTCTTTTAGATGAGGTTCCAGCTCTAGAAGCGAAAGCGTCAGCTGTGGAAGCTTCTCCTTGATTTCTAGGTTGTTTGACACATTTCTATTTTGGAGATTGCGATTTTGGGTGCCATTGGAATGTAGAAGTTTGATGGAAAGGGTAAAGGCTCAACAAAATGGCTCTAATGGAGGTTTGGAAATTGCAAGCACTAGCCCCTTTGGGGTCGTAGGATGATGGCAGTGGAAATGGGATAGAAATAAACCTACTCGTCATGCCAAATTTAAGCCCTTCGAAGTGACAGGTGGTTGTAAACTTAGGCCCTTGGATCCATGGACACCTAAAGGCCAGGCTATATGTAACACCTTGGGTGTTAAATTTTGAGTAATGGTGTGTTGAAATGCATTATAATTATCCTTAGTGGAAAATTTTGAAGTTAAGTATGAGGTCATAGATTAGATATGATTTGGACTTATATGATAAAATTTTTCTGTATTTCTATGATGCATAAAATGAGAACTAAATATTTCTTTTAACATTAGGATTTTATTGAAAATATTATGAGAAAAATATGTGAGAAAACATATTAAAAAGAGGGTGAAAAATCCACTATTTTGGGAGCCAACAGACTACACCAACAATTATAGAATGGGGGCCAATGACGTTAATCATCTTTGAAACAGCAAGCGGTAGCAGCAAGGTGGTGCTAGCGGTGCTGGTCGAAGACGGTGGCGTAGAGGCAACGGGATGGCACCGGTCAGCGGCTATAAAAGCTCGGCCCAATTTTTCTTTCCCTAACCCATTTCGTTTTCTAAGGTTTCCATACCGTTCTTTCTCCCCCTTTGCCCTAGCCCACTTTAACTTGATTTCTAGACATTTCAGCTAGAAAATTATCTTACTTAGCAAGAAAAACTTATGATATTTTAGTTAAACCCAATTTTCACCCATTTAAACCATAAAAGATGGAAGAAAATGGAAGAAACATCAAATTTTCACAAAATGGAAGGAGTAACAAGGAGCTGGGAGAGTGGTCCTTCATTTAGGGAGGATAGCTATGCTTGAAAGTAGAGGATGATTTGAGAAGGATGAAAAGACAGAGGTAGAGGAAAGTGGTTTTGAGCCAAAGGCCTAAGATAAGTAGGTTGCATTATTTGTTTGTTGAATGAATGGATAGGGATATGGAATATATCCCATGGTTGATTCCGAGCATCTATGTTTTTGACGGGGGATAGTAGTTATCTTGTGTTTGGTTAAGAACCAATGTTTCTGGATTTTTGGTGAATGTATGAAAGTTAGGGATAGTAAGTATCTCTTAGAATTGAAATACATGGTATTTTGCATATGATATGAGCATGTGAGTAATGGGGATAAAGTGTATCCCACAATGTGCTTATTCTTATGTATGGATGTCTATATGAAAGGGATAGGGAATATCCCAAGTGTGTGATGGAAAGAATAGATAGGATGAGTATATCTCATGTTAAGATTTGATAATATATTATAGTGATATGTTTTCATTGTATGAATTAATAGGGAAAGTATAATTCCCTATCATGATATTATTAATGGGTGATAAAGATGGGATAAGTGATAACTCGTAGCTGTGTAAGTGGCATGATTTATCATATGACCGTATGTATGAATGGAATGGGAAGCATTCCATAACAGTATAGATATGTATAATGATGTAATGTGCATTGAAGGCACAACTATAATATTTTTCCAGTATGACATAGTTGAATATCTGGTGCTTACATGGCATGTGTGGTGGTATGAGATGCTTGTGTGGCATGTATTGTGGAATGATGAGCCAATGTGGCTCGAATGTGATGTGAAGTGCTGAAATGGCACTAGATGATATTATACGCCAAAAAGACATAGGCTGTGCATGGAGAGAATGAGGATGTGAGCCTCATGGTATGATTGCCTTAGGTGGTACGTCTCAGGATAAGATGGGAATGTGATGTATTTATAGTGACGGTTTAAATTTGAATTATGTTGTATTTGATACATGTTCTCGGTTAGAACATGTTATTATGATTAATTATTATTTTATATTTCTGCCTACTTACTAAGTTGCTCGGACTCACACCTTCTTATTTAATTTTTTTTAGTTGACAGGTCAGGTAAAGACTCGCATTGAGGATTGGGACTAGCAAACAAAGGTAGAAGACTGTTGATGGTATGATAGCATGTGGGGATTAAATCCAATTATATGATGATTTAATTGTATTAAATAGTAAAGTTTATGATGTATTTGCATAATTATAGTTTAAAAGATTCAAATGATGTATGGTATGTCATAGTAAATCATTTAAGTATGATATTGAGAATGAATTTGTATTAATTTAGGGTGATGCATTGCCATCATGAAATCATTCTAATCTTGGGCAGAGTTGTGAGTGTTGTTTAGGTGTTTTAGATAAAATTGTTATTTTATATTATAAATGTAAATTGTATTGATTCAATCCATGTATACTAGGTTTCAACATCCATAAAATAGGGTAGACTCTGCCAGATTTTAGGAAAGATATTTCCCTTAGAATTAGAGAAATTGTGAGGTTATAATAAGATTTCACTTAAGAAGAAGGGAAATGGTAGCATCCCGCATCGGCCCCGATGTGGTGTGGTCAAAACGTATAGGGTGGGGGTGTGGAGATTACACTATAGCATTCCCATAAACAAGTAATCCTAAAATGTTGTAAAGTTCTAACTTCCAGCCTATTCTACCCATGGCTTTTTAATGTTTTTCATTTAATTCTATTATCAACACAATTATCATGCAATTAAGTCATTGCAACAGCACAAAAAATATTATTTCAACATGTTCTTTTATTCACATAAGGCATATTTCAAAATAGTGCATGATTTCAATCTTAAACATACATACATTTCAATTATGAATAACAAGTATAATGTGAAATAATTCATATCATTCATTTAAGATTCAAGTTGTTATCTTTATTGTTTAATTCTTAGAGGTTTAAGCCTTAATGATGATTTGCAGAAGGAATGATTTGAAATGGAATTCCTATTCGAAACCTTAAACTGTGAAGTTTTCTAAATAGATTTGACTATGCCTTAGGACTGCAGTTACATCAAGGATTAATCAGTTTCATATATTAACTTAAATTTTCAAAATGATTTAGCTCAAACAGTGAGTTCAGATATATCACAGGGTCACTCATTGTTTTTAAAGTTTTTAGCATCATGATTATAACATTTAGATTTTGCTAGTTTCAATTGATATTAGATTAAGCTTATCAAGAATGTAAAGCAGATTCGACAATAACTATTAAACAAGATAGGACATTCTACTTCAATCATATTCAACATTGAATTCTTTGAGCTATCATTTATATGAAGATGGGAACTGACTTCTTTTAAAAGCTTTAGCCATTATGTGTTATTAACTAATTTGGGCATCATTAATATCGTAGGATCACTCATTGTTTTTAAAGTTTTGAGTAAATTATCTATTTCTTTGGCATATTTATTCTTGAATATGTTGGACATCTAGATGTATGTTATTTCCTCATTTATGATGTTTTTTGGGATTTTCTCTTTATGTTTTAGTTTTGTATTATGTGTTTAAAGATTTTAATTGCTCTTATTCTAAACTTTAAAATTCTATTCATGTATAAATAAAGCTTTATTAGCAACAAACAAATAAATGTACTAAGTACAATCAATAAAATAGCACAAGAGATTTTGGATTTGGGTTTGAATTGTCATACCTATACTTACCTTGGCATCTAACTTCTCTGATTACATTCTTCTTCATCTAGTGTAAAGAAGTTGTTTGTTTCTTGAAGGAGTTGGATAATTCTTCTTTTCTTTGTTGGGTTGCTCCCGTAACCTATGAGGACTCTTCCATTGTAGGTTCCTCCTCCTTTTCTTCTACTTTATTTCCTATACTCAGATCAATCTCAATGGGAGGATTAGTAAACTTTAAGTGCAAATCCATTTGCCCCTTCAAAGAATGTCTTTAACTTGTCTATCATTTCTCTTGCATTTTTACAAGTTAAAACATATTTACAAATGGTGAGGCAAAGAGCATGCAACCGGGTATTCATAGCTTTGATGTTCTCTTTGTCTTGCTCTCTCTTCATCCTCACTTATACCAATAAAAAAATAATTTTCCATAAATGAAAGTCATTGGCTATAAGATATATTTTCAACCCATTGAGTAAAGCTCATTTCATTAAAGTATGAAAGTTAAGAGGTGGAGTATCCATTTAAGAATATAAAGGATGATACTATTAGGTTAACCATGCGGATCTCTAGAATTATTTATCTAGCCCATTCTAATACCACTTGTTGGTTCCCATAGGATGGCTTAACCCAAAAGGGAAAAGGTGAATTGGGTTTAAGAAAATTTATTGAATAACCTCTGTTAGATAATTTTTCCTCTTTTCATGCATGCGTGCTATGCAATGTGAGATAAATAGTAAGTAACAAAGTGCAAGTAAAGCAATCATACGAAAAATACACTCAAATAACACAATTTTTTATAGTGGTTTGGGAAAACTCCCTACTCCACTCTTCTAAGAGCACACTCTCCTTGTGCCTTAGATTCCATTATATCTCATATAATGGAATACAATTTGGTATTCTCAAGCTCACCAGAAACTTACTTGCTTCAAAGATCACCAACAAACTTGATGGTTTTCCCGAGCTCACCTCTAACTCACTAGTTTCCAAGCTCACCAGCAAACTTGATTTTCTCGATATCACCGGAAACTCACTGGTTTCAAAGATCACCAACAAACTTGATGGTTTTCCCAAGCTCACCACCAACTCATACAGTCTTGTTTTCTGAGTTAACCAGAAACTCTACCTTTATAGGTATTGAGTGTACATGGAAATGCCTCTATTTAGGTAGATGAGTTCACACAATTAAAGCATAAATACAAATGATAAAACAATAAGTACATTTAAGTGATTTCGAACTCCCTTGAGGTAGTATTGATGTAGCCTTAAAGCATCTTTGATCTTGGCTGCGCTTGGAGTGAAAACACTTAGGAGACTTGCATGGGTTTCTTGTTAGTTTATTTGCCTTTGTCACTAAGAACACTCAAGCTCACTTAGAACACTCAAGCTCCTTGTTTCTTGATAATCTCTGAGAAGACATGATCCTTGAATAAATTCCTTGTAATGCAAGAATTCTTACCTTGATATATTTGAAGAAGTGGGCCATGAATGGTAAGAAAGAGGAAGCTCTTGAATGATATTAAAAGATTAAAGCTTTTGTCCTATTGATGCAAAGATTTGTAGAAGGTGTTAAGCTTAATCCCCTTGCTTCTTCAACCCTTGAAACCTCCTTAAGCTTCTTCTTAAATAGATCTTAAAAAACTTAACTGTTGGAAGAAGTGGGTAGCCTTTTTGATGCCTGCAACATTCAGACTTTTGACCGTTACAAGTCGGCAAGTAGTTGGCGCAGGTGGCTAGGACAATCGATTGGGTGCTAGGCGATATGACAAGTGGTATGTCCAAGCAACTGTGGTCTCTTTCTGGCAAAACTTCCAAATGCACCTTGCTATCCATCCATAGGCAATATTGTAGGCAGTTGGGCCAAGTGACTGTGGTACAGGCAATATGCATGGGCGGTATGTATACTAGCAGGTGGCATCTTCAGAAGAAGTTCTTTTTTTGAAGATGGCAAGCGATATCGGCAGGCAGTAGGTCCAAGCGACTATAGTCCCGCACTTAACATTTTTTCACTTTTGCTACTTGTGAAACTTGACATTTTTCATTATAAATCAAAATACATTTATCCACATATAATTAACACAAGTTATAGAACATGGATAAATCATTTGAATCATATTTTTGTGTTTATATAAAGATAAGTTTATTCAAGCATAATTTCTTTTTCATGTATGGAATATATCTATGAAGCACATCCTTTCATTTAAGCAAGAACATATTTGTGATCTAGTATATCTCAATGCGATAAACAAAGTTAATGCACTATAGATCATGATGATATCTTCATTAACTTTATGTAATATGCTTGCACACAAGATATCGCAATAGTGAGCATTCATGTCAAGCATAACTTTTTTCATTTCAAGCTTCTTGAACTAAAATCATCATTAGAATGAATAAGTTTTGTTATCATCAAAATTATATATAATAAACTTAACAATGTGTACCTTGATGATAGTATGTATGGTCATAATATGATGATTTGTAATTTTTAGATGATATGGCCTTGTTGGAGGATGATGCATGTATAGGATGCTTGTGTAGTAATGGTATAGAGATGACCCAAAATTAGAGTGATATGAATGCCTTGATGGCGTGGTGGTGTGGAGGCCTGGTTGGCCTAGTATTAATACACCTAAATGGCATGGAAGCCTGGTTGGCCTAGTATGGATGCGGCTTGGTGGTGTAGAGGCTTGAATGGGCTACATATGATGGGGCTTGGCTTGTGTACAGAAATATGATGTGAGGAATGTGTGCAGGTATGAAAATCCTTATATTTTAGGAGAGATTTTGGCAAATTTTGGCAGAATATTTCACGTAAAAATGGGAAAATTATAGGCTAATGTTAAAATGCATAGGCCCTGGGGGCAGGGCGTGACAGAATGGTATCAGAGCATATAGTATTTTGAGTCCCAAAATCATGATGTTAATGGCTACAGGACATGAATTAGAGAATGACATGCCCAATACAAGTCGATGAATCCATAGAACCATGGAAAAATGATAGCCTAGGGATTAAAACTAGTGACCCTATGTTGATAAATCAAACATGTTGTTTAGTTGTGTATTGTCATTTGTGTGTCATTAAAGTGGTGTAGAAATGGTGCCAAGAAAGAAGATGGATAGATGGAAGTTCCCTTTGATGAGAGAAGGGGAATTGATGAGTGTCTAATTGGTGAATATGTTAAAATGTAATGATGAGAACTAAGTAGCTTTACTTGTAGAGCAAGACTTAAAGTTTCAAGGATGAAACTTTTTAAAAGGAGGGTGGATTGTAACACCTAGGGTATTAAAACGAGGTAAGTTTCTTAATTAAGTAAATTGATGCAATTAGGTGCATAATTTTTTTCCAATTGTGAAGGGGATATTTATATATTTTATTGTATTTAAGAAGGGGATACTTAGATAACACATGAACCATGTTTAATTAAAGAGATTGACGAGGAAAATGAGGTGCACATGTACGGGTGCAAGTGCACCTACGGAGCACCAAAAGTGGAGCAACTAAAATCTTCCACCATCTTCCTCCCACGTCCAAAAACCCATCCTTTCCACTCCATATGTTGCGGCCCTCTCCCAAGCCATCCACGTCCTAAATTTTCTTGCAAATTTCTTGGGGAAAATCATTATTAGGACATGTAGATGATTCCCCACCATGAAAGGAGCACAATCCGCCCATTTTGGATGTGGCTGAGAGGGAGAGAAAACTCCATTTTTGTTCTCCCCTACTACTATCAAAGAAGGAAATGGAAGATTGCATCTTGAAGCATCATTTTTTGATAGAATTAACTAACGATTTTGTTAGTAAGTTGTTTCATCCACTAGATTTTCGAATTTAATTTTTGCTAGGGTTTATGCCATTTTGTGGGAAGCTGTTCATGGAGGAAATGTGTGCTTTAATGTCAATTTCATGGGGGAAATGATCTTAGACATTTATTTCAATATTTTTGTGATGATTTGGGCGTGTAAAATCTTATATGTTGCTACCCCTGAAATTAGGCAACAACATTTTGCTTGAAAGGATGGAAAAATGTATAACGAATGAATTTAGCAATTAATTGGATAATTTGGAGCTTAACTAAGTTGTTTCTAATGATATCTTTATGCTAATTATGTTAATATGTTGCTAAAATGCATAAAGATTGATGCATGTTGCTGAAGTTTAAGAAATTGAATGATGCCTACCAAATACTTGATCAAATGCGTGAATTGTGTAAATGGGCAGCAATATTAATTAATTTATGGCTTAATTAATGTATTTATGTTGTTATTATAATGATAATCATGTGACAACAAATTTTATGTAATGGAAAATGCATGGAACTTATGGCATGTTGCTGAAATCAATACATTAAATCATGTATGTTAAGTGGTTGGTAAAATGTTTCAATGAAAAGCATGGTGTAATTAAAGGGATTCATTACAATCCTTGATTGGCTATTAATTCAAAATAATAAGGAGGTTTTAGATGTCATAAAAGAGCGCTTAAGGAATGATTGAGAAATCGGCAGCAATAGGGTATTGATTACAGTAGAAATGTGCATTTCAAATATGTTGAGAAAAGCTCCCATAAATGGATAGCTAGGTGGACAGTTTGTGGTACCTAAAAGTCATGTTTAGTTAGCTTGAAATGGTGCATGAAAGAAGGGGGGTGGGGTGTGGGGAGGGGAAGTAGCGGGTTTCTGCACTTGAAACCCATACCCAGTTCTATGTGAAAGATGTTTAAAGATTGCCCATTAATAGCTTAAAGAAGAGGATTCCGTCTATAACGAAATTATGGGACAATAATTTGATATAAGGTGTTGTAGAGTTACTGTATATAACTGGAAATGAAATTTATCAGACACACCCAATGAGAAAATGTAAGTTAAATGATGCTTATATGATGTTCGATTAAATGCCTCAATGAGAAACAAGGTGTTTTTGCAAGATCCCATAGTAGCCCTTAATTGGTTATGACTTAGACATTACAACAACAGCTTCAGCAATGCATTGAATTCATAGTTAATGGTTGGTTAACATTGGTCCAACTTAGATAATGTGTAGGGAATGCAACTATAACACTTGAAAGGAGTCTAGACCCGCCCCTATATATGGGTATTGATATGGCCAAATTGTCATATCTTGAAATTGTGTTCGATTGACTTGAAATGACTCATTAGAATTGTTTTTGTATGAGGAAAAATTGTTAACTTAAATTACGATATATGTTATATATGTAGGGCCGTTGATCATGATTTGGAAAAGAAGTTGTGAAATGTGTAGAGTTGTGGATGGTCTCAAGTAAAGTAAGTAGGCTTCTTTCCATTTTCTTTGTGTGAATATATGGATTTATAAGGATAGTGAGTATCCATCGATTATGGGCATTGTGTTTTTTTTTATATATAATGTGATGTGTGGTTGTCAAGGATAGCAAGTATCTCTTGGATTGTAATGATTGGTGTTTCTTTTATGATATGAACATGTGATTGTTGAGGATAGAAATTATCCTGTGTTTTTGTGTATGATGATACTTATTCTTGTGTATGGATGTCCACCTAAGAGGGATAAAGAATATCTCATACTTGTGTTGGATGGTATGCCTTATATTGCTGTGTCTTTCGTTATGCGGAGGGGGATAGCAAGTATCCCATGATTCTTATGAATGTATGGACTAGTAGGGATAGTAAGCAATCCAAGTTTTTCTCCCTATTATGATGATATGAATTTGTGAATTGATGGGGATGGTGGACATCCCATGTATTATATTATAATGATATAAATTTGAATATGTGGATTGATGGGTGATGGAGAGCATCCCATAATGTTGTGTATGGGCACCGTGGTTTGATTGCTATTTATGTTTTAGTATTCTAAATTTAAATTTTACATTGTTCACCTCTATTTATTTAATTTGAAAGCATGTTTGGCTATTTGTTCAATGGCAAAGACTTTGATGTAGCATTGCACGACACTGCATATAAGTCATGAGTCAATGAGGTTAAGTTTGGCCTGTATGGAATCGTATATACCTTGATGATATTGTGTATGGTCATAAGATGATGATTTTTAATTTTTAGATGATATGGCCTTGTTGGAGGATGACGTATGCACAGGATGGTTGTGAAGTGATGGCATGGAAATGACTTGGTACTAGTGTGATATGAATGACTAGATGGCGTGGAGGCCCGGTTGGCTTGGTATTGATACACCTAGATGGCGTGGAGGCCTAGTTGGCCTAGTATTGATACACCCGGATGGCATGGAGGCCTGGTTGGCCTTGTATTGATACACCTAGATGGCGTGGAGGCCTAGTTGGCCTGGTATAGATGTGCCTTAGTGGCATGGAGACCTGAATCGGCCTAGATATGATGGGGCTTGACTTTTGTAGCTTGGATAGCCCTGTATGAGATGACACTAGTATGAGGTGGTGGCCTGGATGGACAAGGGCTTAGCCTAGATGGCCTGGATATGACTTGACACAAGTAGGAGGTGGTGGCCTGCCAGGGGCTTGGCCTAGATAGCTTGATATGACCTAACACCTGTATGTTGGTGGCCTGAATGGCCTGGGCTTGGCTTACGTAGCCTGGACTGGACAACCCGGTATGAGATGATAACTGTGGGGTGAGGGGGTTTGGACTTATGTGACACGCCTGATTCCCTCGGTAGGTGTGGGTGGTGAACCAGTGATCCCTTTAGAACAACAAAGGCATGGAGCCATGGAGGGTAATGGTTGGGCTATCATGAGCCTTGTAGGCTTAGTAGTTCAGGGAGGGACCACTGGCACATCGAAGAGGAGAGATAGTGATGTCTTTGCTTTTAGGGAGTTTTGATTATGATTATGTTGATGATCGCTATGTGTTTATGATGATGACTTGACTGTCAGGTTGTGTATGAGTCCTGCTTATGAGAATGATTGGCTAATGACAATGTATTTGAAGAGTATGTCTAATCTTTAGTAAATGTTGGTCTAAAGGATATGTGCATTGTAGGCATGGGAGCATATGCATTGTCATGACATTTAGCATGTCATGGATTTTCTTATATGATGGATTTGGGCATATTATTCTAGTGGTTTATTATTCATTGTTTTCTATCATGATTACTTACTGAGTTTACCAAGACTCATGCCTTTATATTGTATTTTTAGTTGGCAGGCCAAATGATGGAGTGCAATCGGGGGTTCATGCCCATGAATTGGATTAGATGGTGATCCTCATGCTAGATGGTGATTTGATAATGTTAAAATCATGTTTTGAGTATTTTGATACATTTATATTTGGTATTTGACATATTCAAAATGACGTATTTTAAGATGTGTTGACATGTCATTATGATAAATGTATATGATGTGTGTTGATGTCCAGTTGTAATGCTCCACCCTCTTGGGGCCATTACTCCATTTTACATTGTAAATCCACATGATCATACCATGATTTTCCCACCTCCAGGGTCGGTTGTTTTGATATTTTTTTAGTTACCTAATTTCTATAGAAAATTGGACAAAGTCTCCCTTGAAATAGGGCGGTCCACCTAGGTAGAAACATTCATCACATATTATGATATATTATTTTTATTATAATTCATAAAAGTAAGAAATTATACACTCCAATATTTCTTCGGTTATCCACACTACATATAACTCCACAGACTCCCCCAGGATTGCGGCTGCATCATGCTGACAATGAATCCACCACATCACCATATAATTTCCATTCCACATACACCATAGACCTCACGCTACAATATTATATCGATATGGCTATAAATTATATTATATATCATGAGACATAAATTAATTACAATTACAATATACATAAGATGGGAATTTCCCAATTACCATACCATAAAAAAATACAAATTCAACTATTATACTTTCTTACTAATCTTGCTTCTTTTGGACTTGACCTATCAACTAAAAATAAATAAAACAAGGATGAGTCTGAACAGACTTCGTAAGTAGATTACGTGGCAATTAATAATTCAACTAAAATTAACAAAACTCATCCATCCAATTAAATAGTGATCCATAAGGTATCCCACCCACCAATCCAAATAGATACATTTTCAAACTCAACACAACATCTCAACATGTCATAGCATGAAGAATATAACATTAATCACATATTCTAAAGTAAATTATATGCTTTGGGATAATCACTTATCCCAAATCACACATATACATAACATATATGCATATATTATAGTTTACATTCATGGGATAACTACGATCCCTTAATTCAGACAACCATACACTAGAATACAATAGCAATTATAAGCAGAGAATATCTTCTATCCCCTCCCAAACTATACATTAACATAAAATATCACAACGGTGTATCATATAACAATCAATAACATGCACACATCATAGCATTTAGGGATTTTTACTAGTCCCAATTCTCATGCATATTCACATTTCATATATTCACATATAAGTACATTATCAAATTACTCAAGAGATAATCACTATCCCCATCTAATAACTCAGGCAAACATGCACAGCCTACTTACCTCAGAATAATCCGCTTCATAATTGACATCTCTTCAAACTTGACTTGTCGCCCCCATGCTAGAAATTCCTACACATATAACATGAGTCCCATATCTTATTTATATAAACATATACATAAATAATTTTTATTAATATAATGAAGCATAATAATCAAATTTTTCAACCTAATGCTCTCATTACATTTTACATAGTTTCATTTTTGTACTACCATCATCCACCTACTCCTCCCTGGGAGGCACACCAAATCCAAAACAGTACTCTTTTACTCGGCAGTGCGTCGGGTCCATACCAGCTAGAAGCCTGCCAGGCCTACACAACCATAATGCTGTATATAGTGGCACCCTACCCTCACAAGTCTCACAAGAGTACTAGTTCACTACTAAATGTGCCTACATCAGTTACTCAGGTTAAATAAATAAACACAAGCTATCCAGGCCGATAGCAGTGCTCGGTCATGCCGGCTGCCCAAACAACCACCTCTTGACTAACCAGGCCACTCCTCGCCACATGTTGGATACATTTGGCCCCATGACCATCACAAAATAAATATATGAGTCACACAGGACTTCGTACCAACTAGGCACCAAAATCCAAAAATATCGGCACTCTCGGGGTTTAAAACATACATACAAAAATCCTAAAATAAAATTCTTTTTTATATAATTTATCCATTTAATTTTAATCTAAAATTTTTTCCATAAGTTCCATATAGTATGAAAATTTTATGACCAAAATATCAGTTAAAAATAATTTAAATTGATGAAATTAAAAATAAAATACAAAAATATAAATTAAAAATAAAATACAAAAATATAAATTAAAAATAAAATAGAAAAATATAAATTAAAAATAAAATACAAAAATATAAAATAAAAATTATATACAAACTTTTACTCTTCATTTTTATCTAAAAGGTTTTTCATAGATGAAAAATAACATAATATGATTTGTGTAAAAATTTTAGGTCAAAATGACTTTATTTGATGGAACGAAAAATAAAATACGAAAATCAACAAAAAGTGGTAAAATGGGCATCGAGTGAATTTTTGGGTATTTACATCCCTGATTTTTTTGGACCTATTAATGTTTAAATTTTTCCACCAAAATTTTCACATTTTTATTCCAACATATATAAAATAACCAAATATTTTTATTTTTGCAAAATCACATCATTTAATTATGTTTTAATCAAAGTCAAGAGGGGTACTTGATAAGCCTTAATTTCAATATCCTATTCACATGTTTAATGAAAATTTCCATATGTTTTCACTAATTTCTCAATGCACGAAACACACATGCTGATTAATGACATTAATCATGGTTACATGAGGCATAAAAAATATTTAAATTACTATACAACATGTCCAAAATTATTAAATAAAAGTGCCCAAAATTACAAAAGCTAACTGTCCAAACTAAACTCAAATAAACCACCTTCTTACCTTGTTAATTTGGTTGGTTTGCAATGCCCCTCAACTTCAGGATACACCCTTTAATGAGCCCTTAATCACTCTCCAAAATCACAGCCTAATTAATGGAAAATTTGTATTAAATTCCATCAATTAACACACTTAATGCATAAGCTAGCTGTCCACTTAATTTGCATTCAATGCACTAACTGCTAGGGTCCATTAGCTACCATAATAAGAGGGTAATTAAGCCATGATTATCCCCTTATCACTTGGCTTAATTACCTTGCTTAATTTCTAAGTTTTCCAACCCCAAAATCCCTTGGACAACAGCTACATACAAGATCAATTTTCATTTTTTCAATAACTTGTTTTAATGTTGGTAATCCTTCCTCCCTAACTGAATTTAATCAAATATTAATCATTCCTTAGATACCTTAATTTCATCCCCTAATCCCCACTTAAAAATTCCAGCAACCCTAGTGGTTTAGGTTTTGATTTTTCATCAAATATTCAACATGAGTTGCATGTACTTATTTCATAACATCATCAACAACTTAATGGGATTAAATCCATACCTTAATCCTTGAATTTGCTTGGTGGGTCCCATTGATAAACAACAAGATTCAAGATTTAGTTAGTTGCCACCCTTCTAATCCAAGAAAATTTGGATGCCATGGCCCACTAATCACATTTGCTACCCTTTGCTAGTGATTTTTTCCATTAAACAAAGCTAAATTTGAAGATTGGATGATAGGGAGAGGAGCTCACATTGAACAGGCCATGAACAAGCTCTCTCTCATGTTGGGAAGATGGGATAGGGATTGCAAAAGTGGTTTTTATAATGCTTTAATTATGGTAGTCTACAATCCATTGAAAATAATACTCATGCAACACACTTGACTTTCTAAAATCCCATTTAATCACCATCTTTAATACATGTAGGCTACCCATTTGGTGAATCATGTATCCAAATAAAATTTTCCACCATAATATATATTATTTTCATTATTTTTATTTATTTTTCTCAATTTAATTGAATTTAACCAAAATTTTCCAAATATTATTGGCAACTCAGTATTCCAGCTTCCACATGCAATTTTTTTTCTTCGGTTATTAATCATTGATTAACATGTGTCCTCATCATACTCACATTAATATGAATATTTCATCCATTTTTAAATTTTTTTTTCATAAAACAAATCTATCTTTTTCAGTATTTACAGACATTCCACAAATTTAAATTTATTTTCTTTTTTACTTAAATGATTTATTTAATACACTTTAATGTACCCCAAACTTCATCCTCATGTTTATATTAATAATCCACTCATTTTCATACAAGTTTCATAATAATTTTCTCAAAAATTTAATTTTACAACCTGGCGACCCGACAAAATTACCAAAACTTTGCAATAGCAAAAATTTGCATTTTTAAAATTTTCAGGGCCTTACACCAGTTAGGTTCATTTGCCATTACAATGCGACTCTGATTCTAGGCAGTGGGTGTGTGTGTGTGTGTTGTGTTATTGAGTATGTTAGTGACGTTGGAATGAATAAAAATATAATATGTTGTGAGGAATGTTGTACAGGTATGGAAATCCTTATATTTCAAGGGAGATTTTGCCAGATTTTGGCAGAATATTTTCCATAAAAATAGAGAAATTATAGGATGACGTTAAAACGCATAGGCGCTAGAGTTAGGGCATGATACCAATGAACTTAGATCAATTGAGGATTCAAAATAGGTGAATTTAGGTATTGAAACATGATAAAATATAAGCTTATCAATCTTATTACATGTGAACGACTCCTTAGATGTTCATGATGGCAATTGCTAATCATGAAGCAATCGAAGAGATTAGAGTGTAATCCAATGCATGGTTGAACAATTGAAAATATCTTCACCATTAATTTTACCAAACTATTTCTTCTTGACTAATTGAGTTGAATTCTCCACACATATGATTTTCCACATGATGTATGACTTCTCCATCATGATAATATCATCATTCTTAAGATCCTAGGGCCAATTAAGCTACCAGATAAGCTTTCTCTCCAAAATAACTAGTTTTATCCAAATTAACCTAAAATATAAACTAAATCCATTAAGTGCAATATTTGATCAAAATGTGGATATAAATCAATAAAACCATGTTAATTAAGGTGTAAATTTAGGTATCTAAAATATTATCAACTATGAGCGTATCACCTACTCCACTCCTCTAAGCATAGGCCTGTGTACCTTGGATTCCACCAATTCAAACACTAATATAATCTAATACCACTGCACTCTTATAAATTCTAGCTTTAGAGGGTGTAGTCAATGCCACTACACTCTTCTTAATTCTATCTCTAGGGGGTTTTCACACCTCCCTATGAGCCTATGCCTTTTCACCTTTCTCAATAGTTGCCCCATTTGTGGGAGGATATTTGACCAAAAACCTGATAGGATCTACTCTGAAATATGGGCCTCTACACCTATGCAATTATTTATCATATAAAACTATAATTTCAATAACTATAAAATAATGACATTAATCATAAAACACACACCCATAGCTGCCTAGAACCATAGTTGCATCATGGTGGTAATAGACATAACTCGAATAATACAAAAAAATTCCACAATGTCATAAATATTTATCACTATGATATCCTAATACATTTCTCTTATACATGTTAAGAAAACATCAATAATTAATTTTTGGTAAAATTTCCAAATTCACATACAATATGGGGAATTTCCAACCCCAATTTATTATACCAATACGAATAGTATCTTCTCATCTAGCTCATGAGCATCAACTTTCAGTTGGGTTGCGTTGCTTGACCTGCCAACTAAAAATTAAAATAAAGGTATGAGTCTAGGCAAACTTAGTAAGTAGCCCAAATAGAAATCAATAATCAATCAATGCAATGTGTTCAAAACTAAAACATGAATATATGCATGACAATGTAATCATACCGTGCGGCACAAGTCCTTATTATGCCAATATAAGTTCTACACCATCGAGGCATATAATATTATACTCATGCCATCGAGGCACCTAGCCTTATTACTGTGCCCTACAGGCACATCATGTAATAATTTTTCCATCCAGGCACATCATATTAAGTCTAGACCACTCTAGGAACATTCTAACTGTTATTATAACTATGCCACATACATGCATAAAATATATCATGTCATATCCATGCAAACATTATATTAAAAGAAATTCATTTACCAATCCCATATACAATATCATGGAATGCTCTCCATTCCATCACTACACACATTCACATAATAAAATACATATCAGCACAATCATGGGATATCCCTTATCTCATAAATTCCACACATTCACAGAATATACAACAAAAAAAAGAATCATGGGATAATCTCTATCTCCATTCATCCATCATAATAGAGAAAGAAATAGTGAATACATACTATCCTCATTAGTCCATACATGCACAACAAAATGCACATTAACACAATCATGGGACATTCTTTTCTCCTTTGGCTTTTCTCCTATGTTTAATCCCTCTTTAATAGTGACATATAAACCTAATAAAATCATATTGAAAATCATAATAATGCCCCCATTTAACTAGAGATTATGTTGTGTAGCCACTTTACTCCCACCTATATGAAATCTTCTTCAAAATTCCTTAAATTCACATGTAATTCATATCTATAAACAATGCAAGACACTTTTCTTTTATTCAAGTCACCATTATAACCAATAAAAGAAATTTTCTCCATCAATTTTAACACCTAGGTGTTATAGGGGCATAACCTCTTAGTTCCAATGCACTCTTTTATATTCCAACTCTAGGGGGGCATAACCACTTAGTGCCAATGCACTCTTCTAGATTCTAGCTCTAGGGGGGGCATAATACAATCCATTAAGTTAATTGTAAGACACACTTCAATAATCAATCTTATTCTTCTTGAGATTGTTTTCCAATACCAACTCAAGGAAAGTCACAAATAGAAATAAAGAAGAAACAAATTACATTTTTTGAATGTTTATCAATGAGAAAATAGGAGACGCTTTTAATGCACTTGAGGCACACTTGAATGCAAAAGATTCTTCCCTCTTGTAGTAGGTGAAAGCCTTGAATTTTTTTTTATGAAAGTTGAAATTATTGGCTTTTAGTTGCAAAGAGATTTGAAGATTAATGCTTAATGAATGTTTGCAACCACTTAAATCATCTTCCTTTAATTTGCAAACTTTATTCCTTATATATTTCTTCATTCATTTCTAATTGTTGGAGGTAGTAGTTGATGGGGCACACTTTCAATGTATTTCAATGGCTATATCTTCGACCATATAGTCATTAAGAGTTTGGCAAGCAATTTCGATATCAGCTGTGAATGTCCAAGGAGTTCTATCTTGTTGGAACACCACAGGCAATATGTGCAAGAGGCTCTCAACGGTAGGCAATATGACAAGAGGCCCCCAAATGGTAGGAAAATGCCAGTAGACTCCCAAGTTTGTGCTCCCTATCTCAACTCTCTAGAAGCTACCAAGTGGTATGCACAGGAGGCTTTTGATGGTAGGCAAATGGCAGGCGAATGGTACCTGTACCTAGAAATATTTTGTGTTTTTGGGCACTTTAGTCCATTTCAAGCATCTATTGATGTAAAACCTCAAAATATGATAAACTGAGTTAAATGCAAGTTCAATCATTATAATTTCCTTGTCTAATTATTAACAAAATAACAAGAAGCTTTTAAGTTGAATTCGAGTTGATAATTCATGTAAGTTCATATTTCATCTATTTTCTTCAATCTTTTGTGATCAATGGCTTGATTTTACACATATTTGTAACATACATATTGTATCATTCATCTACTTATCATTAAATATCTCAAGCTTATTCTATACTTCCATTTGAAGGCCTAGTCAGACACATATATATTGCAAGATGAATTCACCCACATGTATCACTTCCAAATCTTAGCAAAATTTCATTAGCTTAGTTCAAGTCTTAAAAAAGTTTTCCAATCATCAAAACTAGACACATAGATTCAACATATACAACATGGTTCACTAACCATCTTTTAGATTCAAGCTTTAGGGAGCTTCACCTCTATAGTTTTCCAACTGTCTTCTTGGTTAAGAATGCCCTCCCATACTAAGGAAAACAATGACCAAGGAATATAACAAGTAAAGAGAAAATCCTCTTAATAGGCTAGATACAAAATTTAAAGCACAAATATAAAATTTAAGGTCTAAATAATTTAGCCTATAGAAGTTTCTTCTTAAATGGGTTGAAGATGTGTAGTTAAAACTTATTGAAATTTTGAAGATCTTGTGAGAAGCTTGTTCAATGATATTCAAAAAATATTGTAAAAGTCCTTCAAAGTTTTCTCAACTCTTTATATAGAGTTCATAGTCATTGGAGAACTAATATGAGTGAGTGAAAGACTAGCGGTTGAAAATCCAACTATTGCCAAGCTACTAGATTGGGGCCCTAGTCTCCTTAGAAGCTTAAAACTTCAAAGTCTATTTGATTGGTGGTATAGACCAAGGGCTAATGGAGATTTCCGAGATCATAACCCTTCACCATCAAAGATTAAATGCATCAAAATTCTCATATTTATATGTGAAGCAATTGATGTTAGCAAAAATCCTCACATGAGAGGAAGTGATTTGGAAATTTTTTCTAAATACAATATATTAAGATGAATGGGATAGATAGGCCATAAGTAGCCATGATTTTTAGAAGGTAGGCCTTACATCTGCCTAACACAAGCTGTAATAGACTATGCTATTGTGAGGGACTAGCACCTTTACCTACACTTTTGAGAAGCCACCATCTCCATCACATTGGTGAGAAGCTTGCTAGGACATGGTCCATGACTATCGTGCCACCACTCCCTTGCACCGCTAAAGAAGATTTGGCTACTATGCCACTACAATGATCACTACACTAGTGAGAAGCCAAGGTGGTGCCACTTCCATACACCACTAAAGGCACTACCATGATGGCCACACTACTAAGAAGGTTGGCCACTAATGGCTACCATGCCATTTTGCATCCTTGAAGGAGATTAGACTATCCATTGCACTACCATGCTCCATCATGCCATCACTGCCTATCATGTTGCCATGAACAAGTCTAATATGCTAGTAGGAAAGTAGTAGCAACAAGTTATCACACTAGTGGAGGAGTGCTACCACACTAGGGAGAAGAACCATTGTTGCTTACTTGTGCCATTATGAAGAATGAGCATGACTGCCATGCCACTAGCAGTTGTCACACTACTAAGAACAAACCATCATAGAACCACCATGTTCACCATGCTAGTCAATGCAAGCACCATTGTCCCTTGCACTAGTGAGAACAACCCACTAGCATAGGGTCCCATCCCTCCACTCAGTAAAAGCCACCAGCAAGGGTGCTATCTACCATGCTGTTGTGTGTGTTCCTCAAACTTCTATAAATAGAGGTGCCCTCTAGGAATTAGGAGATAATTCAGTGAGCCCTTGTGCTGTTAGAGATAACTCTCCATTGTTGACATAAGTTTACAGCTCCTAGACTCTAGGCTAGTTGTTAGGCTACTCGAATAGTGCTATATTGCTGTCATGTTGTCTTAATACTATTAAATTGATCCCGCATTCTTCTCACTTTTTTTCATTGGTCTATTGTTTAGGATTACACTTAGCTTTCTAAGCTATTTCCATCATGGATTAGTGTTGACTATAGTGTCCACAAGGCTCCTACTTGTAAATCATCTATGAAGCTCTGGTTTGGAATTGTGCTTGACCACCCGATCTATGAAGGTTTCCATGCTTGGCATCTGCCTAATTTTCTTGGCTCGGTGGACAATTTGTTTGGACTAGCGAGTTCACAAAAGGTTCCCATTATAGACATTCTATTAGAATGCTAAGGCTATGACCCTCTCTATTTCCAAATTCCCTCTCCTTTTAAAATTTTATCAATTAAACTTGTAGTTGTGCCTGATCTACCAAGACTCACAATCTACACAGTCTATTTGTAGTAGTACTTAACATGCCAAGACTCACATCATTATAGTTCTACCTAGTTTACTAAGACTCATAATCTATATCCAATCTATCCATAACTATGCATGGTCTACCAAGACTCACATCTTACACCTGTAGTTGTGTTTGGTCTGTCAAGACTCACAATCTACACCCAATCTATTTGTAGTCATGCTTGGTCTAACATCCTACACCTATACTTGTGCCTAGTATGCTAAGACTCATAATCTACACCCAATTTATCCATTACCATGCTTGATTTGCCAAAACCAGGTCTTATACCTATTGTTGTGCTTGATTTGTGGAGAGTTATAGTCTACCTCCCATTTATCCATAATCACGCTTGGTCTACCAAGACTCATATACTGCACCTATAGTTGTATCTGGTCTACTAATACTTATAACCTACACCTTGCTTATGCGGATCCATGCTTGGTCTACTAAGAATTGCATTTTACACCCATAGTTGTGCCCAGTTAGCTAAGACTCCCAATCTACACCGAGTCTATTTAAAGCAGTGCTTGAACTATCAAAACTCATGTCTTACACCTATAGTTTTTCCTTATCTAATAAGACTTACAATCTACACCTAGTCTATCTATAGTCATGCTAGTCTACCATGACTCACATCAAACATCTATAGCTAAGTTTGGTTTCCAAGACTCAGTACCTACACCCAACCTACTGGTAACTGCTCTTGGTCTGTTACGACTCACATCTTGCACTTGTAGTCATCCCAATTTTCCAAGACTCACAATTTACATCTTTTTCATGCCTAATTTTATTAGATTCATGATCTACACACTTAGTTTGTACTATGATCATGCTTGATCTGGTAAGTCTCACTATCTACACTTATATTTTGTTAAGTTTTGACATTTACCTTTGTCACTTCTATAGGGTCCTAATAGATGGTAAGCATCCAAGAGGGGTTGAATTGTATGTTTCAAATATTGCAACCCAAATGGATGAATGAAACCAATCTAATAATGATTATACTATAAAGATAAGGGAAACACAAGCATATGCACACAATAAAGCACAAGGAGAGTTTAGTGATTTGGGTCATCCCTTAGCAGTTATTCCACTCTCCAAAATTTTTCAACCTTAGGTTCCACTTCCATTTGTTGAAACACTAAATATTTTAGTCTACAACTACCTTATAGATTCTAGCTGTAGAGTGTTGTTAGTCTAGGGACCCCTAAAACTATAGGGGTGTATGGAAAAACTGGAATCCAAATGGTGTGCAGAAAATAAATGGTTGTACGAGTGCAGAAAATGAAAGGTAATGGAAACACACAAGCACACAACAATAAAGACACAAGGATTGTAGTAATTTGGGCCCCCTTGGCACCTACTCCACTCTCCAAGATTTTTCCAACCTTGGGTTCCACTATTACTATGGAAACATAACTTGGTTTTTCCAAGAGCTCACTAGAAACTCTACAACTATTAGTTTTCACAAGCTCACCAACAACTCATACAATCTAATTGCTCAAGAGCTAACCAATAACTCCTCACTAGTTTTATGAGCTAACTTGAAACTCTTACAAATACAAAGGTGTACAATGAAATATCTCTAATCTAGGCTAATGGGTACACACAGTTAAAGCACAAACATAAAGGATAAAACATTAAGTACTTTACAGTAATTTAGACCCCTTTGATATGGAAATGATATGGCCTTGAAGCTCCTTGATTTTGACAGTACCTTGGAGTGAATGTACTTCAAAAACTTGAATGGGTTACTTGTTATTTAATTCTTGTTTAGCTTATAGAACCCTCAAGGATCTATTTTTCTTTAATGGATTGTCTATTTATACAATCCAAAGTGACTATGGATCGTTTGGAAGAAGACTATTATGAACTATAGCTGTTGCAACACATTAAATTTTTGAACATTTAAAAATTGTGAGTTCTTCTAAAAGTTACTGTAGTTGTTTTACTTTAGAAAATAACTGTAATAGTTAGGAAGACAATGCTTTGTCCAAAGGTAATTTTTGGATTGTCTATTAATCTAAAAATTACTATAGCAGATCGCTATAACAGTTATTGTAGCACTCATGAAGACAACGCTTCGTCTGAAGTTTCCATTCGAAGTTAATTTTTGAACGATCTATCTATTATTATAGCAATCACTATAGCAACCATGGTAGCAGTTATTGTAGCAGTCGGGAAAATAATGCTTCGTCTAAAATTAGTTTCACTTTGTCCAAAATGGTGTGCTATTCGTTTGAAGCCCAAAATGCATCTTTTTTTCCCTTCTTTTCTTCCTTTGTTTTACAAGATCTTAACAAAACATCATTAGCTAAATTCAAGTCATAAATAAGTTTTATAAATCATCAAAACCAAACCCTTTGGATCAATATAGGGGCTATATACAATATGGTTCACCAACCATCTTCTAGATTCTAGCTCTAGGGGCTTTGTACAACAGATTTATCGACCATCTCTTGGATTCCATCCATAAGGGGCATAAATAAATTATAACCACAAGAGTGAGAAGATCGTCTTTATAGGATATCCAAACCCTTTTAAAATACTCAATGAAAGTATAGAATTCAATGCCTCTTGTTAACGAAAGCACAAAGGTAATTTCAAATGGAATGAAATAAGAAAGATAAAACTCAATTTGAGATTATGTAGAGCTATAAAACTCAATTTGAGATTATGTAGAGCTCCTCTTGAGATATTGAGAATGTTAAGAACTTGAGTACTTGATTTAAAGATTGAATCTTAGGGCATGAGAAAGTAAAATGCTTAATCTCCCTTCTTGCAAAATGAGTTTCTCTTCTTTTCTTATCATCTTTTAGAAATAGTCATTGAAGAATTGATTTGAATAGTTTTCAACCATTGGAAGAGGTAGGTAGGCATAAATGGCACTTCCAACATCTCTTTGAAAGAGTTATCATGAGCGTTCCTTCAAATCATCCTTCAAAGGAACAAATCTTGTTTTGATGGGTTTCTTACTTTGAAGGAAGCTTAGCTTGAAGGAGTACCAAAGTGTCTATCTCATTAATGAATCATCAAGCGAATGTCCTTTGAATCAAGTTGGTTTTCCTTCAAAAGAATATTAGAAGGAAGGTTCACAAGAAAATGTACTTGATATAATTTCACTTTCTTTTTGGCTTAGACTCCTTGGCTTTGTTCTTCAAAAGCTTCACAAACATTTCTCTTTCAACTTTTGATAATTGATATAAAATTTGCATGGAATCTATTTTATGATTATCCAAAATTTTCTACTTAGCCACTTCTGGTACAAGCTTGAACTTATCCATTTTTCTAAAATCACTTAGCAAACACATTAGTTTTTAAACCAAGTCATAAATAAGGTTTGTTATTATTAGAATAAAACTTAGACTCTAAATTCTCCCCCATTTTGATGATGACAAAATTTGATGACTTTTAAATCTCAAAATAATTGAAAAATGTACTAAATATGTAAACTCTCCTTATTCATCTATAAAAATGTACATTAGGAGTTGTTTCATTTTTACTTTCTTACTAACATTTCTCTCCATTTTCTTTCTTTGAATGCACAATTCCTCAAATCATATATCTCTCCATGTACAAATCATACATATCATTCTACCCCTTTTGTCATAATCAAGGAGGTTTTATGTGAGGATAATAGCCATGGTCAATAAGATATGTCATATTCATTTTCCTTTTTCTATTTTACAAAATATGTGCATTCTTCCCCTTTTTGTCATAAATAAAACATGTATTAAAAACTTGGGAGTTATAAAGATATAGGGATTCTGAGATATAAAAATGAGTTACTTCCCTTAAATTGCATAATTATAATGAAAGAGTTCTTGAAAGAATATTTTAAAGACCTTAACTTGCTAAGGGCAATGTTATTCATCAAAATCAATAATATTCCCTTAGGAACTAACCTTTATTTCTTGTAAACAATCAAGTTCATCTATCACTCTTATGATTTTACATTTATTTCCAAATGATAAATAATATGACATTTATATTTTCCTTGCATAGTCTTGATCCAACATAAAATATTCAAAGTTACATCTATGCACATTGGTTCCATATGAGAAGAAAAGGCATGAAGGCCATAAATATGAAAAAAGAAAATTGTAAGAAGGTTTGAGTTAGAATTACAATACCTTTATTTAAATTTCTTCTTTGGTCTTTAGCTCCCTCAAAAAAGGCTTAATCTCTTTGAACCAATGTTGAGGAGCCATATGCTTTTTGATAACTTTGTTAATATAAGCTTCTTACCTCTTTTTCTTTCCTTTCTATTCTTCCCTCTCGATTCTTTATTTTCTTTTTCTTTGTTCTCTTCCTTCATTGATTATCTTTTTCATTATTCTCTTTGATGGTTCCTTTAGTTTAGCTTAACCCAAGAAGCAAGGAATGAATAGAGTTTATAAAAACATTACTTATACCCTTGTGAAATTAGAATCCCTTCTTTTAAGATTTTACAATTGGATGTAAGAGATTACGTAATGCAAGCAATCACAAGCAATAGACATGATGTATATTAGTTTGAAATAACTTCTTTACTCCACTCTTCTAATCACACCCTTGTATCTTGGGTTCCACTATCTCAATTGGGAATACAAATTTAGTGTTATTGTAGTCTTTTAGATTCAACTTTAAGGGGGTGTAATCACTTAAAGCCAATAAACTCTTCTAGATTCAAGCTTTAAGGGGCTTGATACAAGTTAACAAGTTGATTGTGAGTTACACTAACAATAACCCTTATTATTCTTGAGATCAATACCAACTTAAGGAAACAAATGAGTAGAAATGAGAATGAATAAAGTTACACTTTTTGTAGTGTCACTTGTTAAACGTAAGGAAAGATTTAATGTCAATTAAGAGCTTGCTTTAATATAGTAGAGTCTTTCCTTTATTGTTGGTGAGAGCCTTTAATGTGGAACTTGTGAAGATTGAATGCTTTGGCTAGAGTTTTAAAAGAATTTGAAAGTTATCTTGTAAACCTTCCTTCATAACTCCTTTCATAGATTTTGTCCAAATCTATTTATTGAAGGTGGTTGGTGCTCATTAAATGTGAGGGAACATTTGAATTTTTTGACCATTGGAATCATCAAGTGCTTAGGAGGTGTAGCACCCCATTTTAGGGAACTACATACTTATATGCTATAAAAGGATTCTACCAAAAATCTGGTAGAGTCTCTTGTGAAATAAAAAAGTTTCACACCTATACAATCAACCAAATACAACCATAATCCCTAGAATCATAAATCCAATCTCAATGCATGACAAATAACTATGTTAAACTCATAAAACTCCATGTACATCATAAATGAAATGTAATGGCCTACTAGCCATGCCACACATCTAAATCCACAATAAGCATATACATCAATCCCTCATAGTTCAATTACTAAATCAAATCCATAAATGAATAATAACCAAATGAAATCACTAAGATCCATCACGTCTCCTCATCCATGTGTACGCCTAGTTCCCTTCATAAGCAATAACCTTAGGTTGGGCTTTTCCATCTGTCCCGGCATCTAAAATCATGAAAGAAAATGGGGCGAGTCCAAGCAAACTCAGTGTGTGGGAAATGAGAAATAAAATGGTGATAGTTGAATAAAATGCATACTCAACTCAAAATCATATCAATGCAGCACATTCCACATATGCAAGCATATGCTCATCTCATATTATATCATACTCATAAGCCACTAAGCTAAGGTACATCATAGTACATAGTATAAGTCACCAAGCATTTAACATATCCACTTACGCAATCACATAGCCATTAAGGCAAGCAACTAAGGCATAACACATAAGCGTAGCCACTAAGGCAATGACATAGCCACTAAGGCAATGACATAGCCACTAATGCAAAGATATAACCACTATAGCATTCGCATAGCCACTAAGGCAATCACATAAATATTTCCATTAAGGCGTATCATATATATATAATCACAAAGCCACTAAGACATTCACATAGCAACTAAGGCAATCATAGCCATTAAGGCAATCACATAAATATTTTCATTAAGGCATATCATATATATATATATAATCATATAGCCACTAAGCCACTAAGGCAATCACATAATATAAGGCAATCACATAAATATTGCCATTAAGGTGTATCATATATATATATATATAATCACATGCAATGCCAATACCCATGACTCATATCTCATTCACATGCAGTGCCATTTCCAAAAGCATCTCAATTACATAAAATCTCAAATCACGATACCATAAACATGTGGCTAAAACCAAATCATAAGGTAAATAGTTGAAATCTCAAATCACAATGTAATTAAACCAACATTGTTCAAATCACAGTGCCCATATGCCAAATCTTGATTCATGGATGCATGTATTCAGAAAGAGACTTACTTACCTCAAGGAAGAACTATTACACAAATCCTCAAGTTTCACAACTTGGCTTTCAATCAATGCCCAATTGGCCCTACACATATAACATGCACCAACATTTAATTTACTTATGTTTCAAATAGGAAATTCTATTCAACTCACAAAATAGGTGAAACCCAACTAATCACCTCATTAGGGTATATTCTCATCCTATTACTCAATTACACATCTCTTACACTTGTCGTAGTAAGAATTATCACCGCTTCAAGTTACAAGTTCATATGACTCAATTTTGGGAGTTTTTGCTTAAATCACACTTCTAGTTGTTTCTTCACTTGAATACCCTACTTACGATTTAATAATCATTTTCAAACATCACTTGAGGCACTTCCATAATTGATAAACTTAGTAATCATGAAACAGCCTTAGTAATCACGAAACAGCCCCTAGGTGTGAAAATTTCAACAGTAAACAATCCCATTTTTCATTGAACAATGCCATAGCTCAACTTAGGCATTCCAAACTTTAAACTAGCAATATAATTAAATTAGGGTAGTTAATCTTGTCCAAAGGCAGCTCTAATCAAGTTAATATTAACATGATTTATAACGATCAGAAAAATTGAGAGTTGCAATTCCTTTCAAGCCACCAAATGGAGGGTCTTTTGGCATCATTTCCTTGTGAGATTTGCCATGATTTCAAGTTCATAAACCCATCCATTTCTCTCCTATTTCATGCATCCTTTGAAGCTAAATAAACTCAATTCCTATGTGCAATAATCTGCCCATATTGATGTCCAAATTGGGGCACTTATCTAATGCAATTTTAAGTGTAAGTTTGTATCCCAATGAACCCCTATTGCTACTCAAAATTTTAACTACTCCTTAGGTATCCATTTGGTGAATTTAACACCCTATTTTAGGGTCTATTTAATGACTAGTTAGGGTTGTAATCAAATCATTTATATAGATTTTACTTCTCATTAAGACATTTCATCAAACATCACATGTGCATCATTTACATCACCATTTTTAGCAATAAATAGCATGTGAAATATATTTCTAGCAACATAAACTCGTGATTTAGCATGATTAACACCATAATAACATCATACATAATTTAGTTAAATCCCAAATTCATCCCCAATTATTGTCCACACATCAAGCATACCCATCTCCATCTCCATGTCCATGCATGTTGTTATTCATGGACAACAACATAGATGGGTAAATCATGCTCAAATCACTCCAAAAATGTTGCCATTTACATCCAATACATTTCCCCCATGAAATCCCCAATTTAATGATGCTAAATCCCCCAATTTGCTGCCCACGAATTGCATAATAGCCCTAAAAATGAAAATGGGAAACATGGCTTGGAGGGGTAGTCTTACCACTTCAATCCTCATTGATTCCTCCTTAGAAATGAAAATCCACTTCAAATCTTCAAGCCCTTACACAAAGAACAACAATAAGGTTGGGAAAATAGATTTTTCCTCTCCCTAACATGTCCAAAATGGTAAGGAAATGAGCACTTAAAATGTGAGATGAATACATACCGAAAGGAGGATTTTTCTAGCTCAAAATTGATCACAAAATGGGGCATGGATGAGCTATAATGGAGGGGCACGTGTGGGTGCTTTGGGAGGGTGGTGGAGCTTTATACTAAGCTCCACATTTGGTGCTCTGGCAATGCACCCATGCTCTACACATACACCACCCCACCATAATCCCTTCAAATATCAAAATTAATATATCCTTATGTCTCCTGCACATGTGTACATTAATTGCACAAATAAATCCCCCAAAATTTTAATTATTCATGTGCATAATAATTCCAAAATTAATCATTTAAAAGATTTGTCCTTAACTCAAAATCTGGGGCGTCATAGTAGGTGGTTGTAGTATAGGTTGCCATTTGCAGGTGATTCTAGCAAGTGCCTTTCATATGGGCTATAGTCATTATTACCAAAAATCTTCTAGTTACAGGATGTTGGCAAGGAAACCATAGGCAGCTAGGTATTCGACTGTGCTTCTTAGGCAATATGGCAAGCAACTTGAATTTTCCAAGTGCTTTTGGTTGTAGGTTGGGAAGTGGTATGAAGAGGTGCCTTCCCTTCAGTTGTGAGGTTGCAAGCAGTGTAGGCAAGTGGCTGTGATATTAGCTATTAGTGTCCAAGAAGTTGTGTCTCACTAGAACATTGTAGGCAAATGTTGTAGGTCGTTGCCATTCAACTACAGTCACAGATGAATGCCCCAAGCAACTATGAAATGGCTGCCACTTGTAATTAATTTTTTTGCACTTTGAAAATTTATTGGCCTTATGATTTTGTGTCACTTTTTACTATAATTTTGTTAATCATAAAAATATGTATTTCCTTAGTTTTATTATAAGTTGAGCATTTACAATCTCCCCCTTTTTAGTGATTGATAAAACCCATGTCTTTTTCGTTTTTATAACCCATGTCTCATTGGATAATTGAAAGGTAGTCTCATCTAGTAGGGAGGATGGTGCAAGAGCTAGAGTAGATGAAGGAAAAACTATAGGAGGATCCTGAGCTGGAGGATGAATGGGTGAAGTATGAGTAGCAGCCTCACATGTAGGTGGGGAGGGGGTTATAGTGGAGGCCAAAGTGAGATAGGAAGATGTCAATCTGCTGCCTCAAATGACCTTGATCTTTTTAGATCAAGTAACCCTCCTCCCGAAGCTCTCACACTTTCATAAAGAGTCTAGCAAAGGCATAGCAAGGTTTAGGTATTGGTACAAGAGGTGGAGCTTGTGAGAATGAAGAAGCCTGCTACATGTGCTATGGGCTTCCTTCCCCTCTCTCCTCTTCTTGTTCCCTTCTCTCCTCTCCTTTCCTTCTCTCCTCTTGCTCCCTTTAAGAGGTTGCTCTATCCACTTTAGTGGATTCCTCATCTTCATCCATTTCTGTATGGTGTTTGGCATCATGTTCTTCCTGATACTCTGACACTTGAATCTACCCAATCCTTCTTGTGAGTAGACATGGATAATGCAAACGCGCCATAAACTAGTCCTTGAAAGTGGTTAGAAACTTTGGTTTCCCACATGCCTTAAGGTAATATATAGTCAATATGGGATGGAATGTGACCAATAGCATAAAATAAGACTTTAGGAAGGCTCACTTTCTTGTAGTCTAATATTTTCCATAGGATATTTGCCTCGTACCACCTAGTATAAGCATATACTCCATGAATTTTCTTAGCATCCTATGCTCCATTAAAAGATCTATGATTTTCATAAATCTTTATTCTCAGTTGTGTACAGTGCCAGTAGCCTAGTAGATAATAATCCAAAGACCACTTCTGCTTTCATGTCCTCCTCTTCTTCTTTAGATAGGAAACCTAAATTTTGATCCAAGTGTTATTAAGGGGTGGTTATACTTGTTCCAAATGTAAAATCTTACCCCTTCACAAAAGCACAGTGCTCCCTTAGCAACCAATTGAAGTAAAAAACTCAATACCAACTCATGGTAAATAGGAGCATCATACTCTAAGAGCTTAGCATAACCCTGAGATAATCATTGCCCTTACATCAAAGTAGTAATTGTGAATGTTCCACCTTGTAAAACAAGCATGGTTTCTCATATTTTGATTATTAGCAAATATATAATGAAAGTTATATGTAAAATGTCAAAGCTCACAAAGTGGCAAAGTGCAAAAAAAGTGAAGTGCAGGACTATAACCACATTGCAGTTGCCTGCCCTATCACCTATGGTGTTCTCAGAAGGTAGTGTAGTTCTTCGACAATTGTAGTCGCCTACAAGTAGCACCTATGACAGTAGTCAAAAGCTAGAGGTGCCACATGATACTGACAACTGCATCTGAAGGAAAACCACCCAGTGAGCCTATGCCATCTCTGCATATCGCATGGACCACAGCCAATACCACAACTAGTTTCCCATACCACCTGCCATGATGTTTGGGGCATAACCAAATACTGTAGTCGCCCGCAATCTCTAGTGGTCAGAAATTCAAATGTTGCAAAGCCATGTATTAGCACTCAATCATTTTCAATAATCTAGTTTTGAAAAAATCTATTTAAGAAGAAATGTTGGGACGTTCTAAGGTTGGTGATTGAGCTTAAAACTTCAAGAAATATTTACAACCCAAGACCAAAGTGCTAAAACTTCAATATCTTCACTAAAGAGTTTTTTAATCTTCACATCTTCATTCAAGGCCTCTATCATCTACACAAACGAAAGATCCTAATCATCAAGTGAGCTATTCAAGGATTGCAAGACTTCCCTGGTGCAGTTACTGATGCACTAGTAAAAGTGTAATTTCTTATTTCTCTTTACATTTATATATTCCTTGAGTTGGTATAGTAGAAGAACTTCAAGAAGAATAAGTATGATTGTTGGAGTGTGTCTCACAATCAACTTTTTGAGGTATATTTAAGCCCCCTTGAGCTAGAATAAAAAAAGCAACTTGATTGTTGGAGATTGTTGGAGTGTGTCTCATAATCAATTGCTAGATTTTTTACACCCCCTAGAGCTAGAATCTAGAAGAGTGCAGTGACACGAATTTGTATTCCATTTTAGAGATAGCAAAATGCAAGACACAATGGGTGTGTTCTTGGAAGAGCGGAGTAGGAAGGTTGGCCCAAACCACTATATATTGTGTCTGCTTTATGTGATTGGCTTACTTGTTTATTATTTACACTTTGATCTCGATGTTCTATCACATACCTTAGTAGATTATTCAAAAGTAGGGAATTTGAGTTAACTAGGATTAAAGGAAGAAACAAAATTTTAAAAACCCAATTCACCCTTCCCCTCTTGGGTTAAGCTAGACCATAAGGACTAACAAGTGGTATCAGAGTAGGCTACATAAATATTTGTAGTGATGCAAATGTGTAACCCAATATTGTCATCCTCCATATTTATTGAAGGACATTCCACCACTCAGCTTCCATATTTTGATAAGACTAATTATGTACAATGGAAGGGAAGGATGGAAAGATTCCTAATGGCCAATGATCTTGAGCTTTAGAAGAATATTTTTGAGCAAGTCCCAAAAATGTAAAGGCAATGAATGCCTTATTTCATGTTCTTTGCCCTACCATATGAAAATTTGTCTTAGCTTGTAAAAGTACAAAAGAGATCATGGACAAGTTAAAAGCAACTTTTGAAGGCAAATAAGCTTGCACTCAAGTAAAGCTTATTCTTCTATTGAGATTAACTTGAGTGCAAGAAACAAGAAAGAAGAAGAAGAAGAAAGGAGGAGGAATCTCCAAAAGAAGAATAAGAAGTGTAGAAAATGAAGATACTGTAAAAGATAAGAATGCAAAATAATCTTCACTAGTTGATGAGGAGAAAATTCAAGCAAAAAATGAGAATGAAGAACAAATTCAAGTTGCTAAAGGAGATTGCATAGAAAATGAAGTGAGGAATATAGAAAGTGACCCCAAAGTACAAGGTAGGCATGTAAAGAAAAATATGAAGAAAGAAGAAAAGAAGAGAAAAAGAAGAGGGAGAATGGGCTTGAAGAAGACAAAAAAGGAATTCATGTCAAAAGAAGCATAGGAATAGTCTTCTTCAAACGATCATAAATTAAAGGAAGAGATTGTCAAGAAGAATACCTTTCTCTCCAAAAGTCCAAATACTTCACTCTCATTACATGATTACAAACTTGAGAAGGAAGATGACAAGAATAAAGAACATCAAGCCACATCAAAAGAAAAAATGGCTTCTCGACACTGGATGAAGAAGAAAACGTTTAAAGAAGCCAAATGCCAAGAAGATAAGGTAAGTGCAGGTATGGCAATCCAAACACAAATCTTTCTATGGTAATCATAATCCATATTTAAAATTCCTTATTCACTTACTTCTAATACAAATTCATTTTGCATAAATGAATCCTTAGAGTTAGATATGCATTCGAAGAGAAATGACTAATCCAACCCATATAAAATGATGTATGTAGAATCTAAGATACATACTATCTCATTATTTGTGCCTATCACCATTGTATGCATAATCTTAAAACTTCTCTATGATTGTATACTTGTTGAGTCTAAAAGTCTAAATAAGAAATTTAGTTCTAGGAAGAAATAATTTAACAAGTTGCGTAGCTAATCTCAAAAGCTCTTTGAATTTATAGTCTTAGAAAACCTCTAGGAAACCAAGAAGAATTCAATTTTTGTATATTTCATATACATGAATTTTAGAGTTTGACTTATCATGATTAAGAGAAAATATTAATGATACTATGAGAAGATCATAATCATTGGACAATGCACGTGATAGTTCACCTACAAATTGTTCAATGAGTTAAAGCTATGGAAATGTTGACACAGTAGTCTTTGGGAAGAATGGCAACAAGTCTATAAGAAAAAAGATCGATCAAGTCTTAATCTACTATGTGATTACAAGACTGTGACTGAACTGTCAGTATACAAAACTCTTGATTTAGATGATAATGCTTCATTGATTGAAAAATACATGCTTGACTCAACTAAATGAAATTATAGGAGAATGATTAATTGCTATTGACAAGAGTCTAATATTACTTTATGGCACAAAGAAGTTGAATATTAGTATATGTCAACCATTGAAGTTTCTAAAGAAGAATATCTTGGTATGACTTGATCAAGAATGGCAAAATTGATGTTTGCCAAGTAAAATAACAACCCAAAATACTGATTGAAGATTAATTTCAAAGCTACTTAAATAATTTCTAAATGATCCATTTGTGCAATAGTTGAAATTCATATGGGAAACAAATGTAATTAGCATCCTTACACATACACTATATTATGTGAGTTGATCAATAAAATGAATAAACTTGGAGAACTTGATTCAAAAATTCATTAAGTAGATTTTATCTTGGATATTCATTAAGAAACAAAGATTATAAAGTAATCATGAGAAGTATGCTATTGATTCTATTCTCATTACTCATGATAAGCATGAATAATTGTAGATAGAATAATAAAGAAAATTAGATGTTGCATATGATAAATCTAGGGGGGAGAAAGATTTATAAAAAAAGCGAATAATCCAAGTCTAAAAGTTGCAGAGAGAACTAGAAATGTTCATTTTATCATCACTCATAAGACTTGAAGCTCTTGCATGCACACGCTAGTGATGAAACCATAGAAAGGAATATTCTTTAATATGACGGATAAGAGATCAATGCATAAAATATTGTGTTGAACCACCTTGCATTGTATAATTCTTTGGTGATCAAATTTAAAAATAATTGTACAAGATTCTCTGATGAATACTATAGATACTTCATTGGATAATTTGTTTAAATGATGCATTATATGAATAGATTTGCAAAAGCATTTATTACAAGGGCATACAAAAGGCATATGGATTTTAAAAGATAGTTGAATGAGTGGTCAGAATGAGCATGTTAATTGATGTCCATTATATTGTTGGTCATCAAGTTTTAGATAACCTCACTTGATCTAAGATACATAATAAGACGACTTTCAAGCAATAATGATGTTGTTTCTTGCAAATCTGTTCTTAGATGGATTAAAGAAGTATTTCATAGAAAATGGTCAGATCAAGCATTGCATATAACTGTTACTAGAGATCCAAAGCTTAGACTAGGTGAAATTGGCATTCTTGAAGATGTTTCTAAAAATTACTGATTCCTGAGCATGTGAATTCAAGGAACTTGAGAAAGCTTAAGAAATTTTGCAATTCACATAAGAAAGTGCTATACAAAGAGCAAGAGTGGTGCGATTTTGATAAGGCATCATAGTGAACTTCAGTTAGGTGATATAGTATATAGATCTTTGGAAGATATGATCTTATCTTGGTAAATAGGCCTCCATGTGTTTATCAACATTCTCTCTTGCATTTTCTGTTAAGGTTCTCCATATGAATCGAATCATAACAATAAATTCCTACATTGAGAGTTATGCAAGATAAGTGGAGTCAATCTTAGTGAGGCAAAGTTAGTCCTTGGACCAAAACAACTTGAGATAAAATAGCCTTCAAGGATAAACAGGTAAGTGGATTAGAAGTAAAAGATGAAGTTAGATTAGCAACTAAAAATTGGTCCAAAAAGGAAAGAAATGAACCTGAAACCTTCACACATTTTGTGGCATAGTGTAACGCCCCGACTCCCTGGGCGTCACTAGTGTTATGATCAAAGAAAATTCCAACAGGGTCTCCCCTAATTTACCATGATTTTCCTATATATAACCACGTTAACCCATAATAATTACATATTAAATACACCTCAAATATACAAATATAATATGGCCACCTCCAGGCCCTGCCATTTCCTGTACATCATATATATATTTGCTGCCTCCATAACACACATCTCCACAGCACCCACAGACCAAGATCGGGGTACACTACACCCTAGCTGTCAAACCATCTACATCCATACCACAAAAATGACATGCTGTATATCTAGAAAATATTACATGTTATACAATCATTCACCATTAAAATCCAATAATATACATCAATTTTACATTGCGAAATTAACTAGTGTCTTCAATGTGGTCACTACCTAGTCTCATTGCGAGCCCCATCCTTTAGCCTGTCTACTAAAAATTTAAATAAAAGGGTGAGTCTGGGCAAAACTCAGTAAGTAAGCAAAAATAAATGACTGTAAATAATAATATGAACAATGATAAATAAAGCAATGAATAACTAGGCAACTAGGCAAAACATATCGTGCTATATGCATAAGTTGTAGTCAGTCAAATTGCTAGGTTAATTAGAGTTTGTTGTTAATACTTTGTTAATTATATTATACACATAATCATAGTGATATCCTAGACATAGTTAGTCGGTTAATACCAGCACGTATACCAATACTTTGGTACCACCGAACACTATCCTATCTATATATCAATTTATATCACACCACCACTGCCTACACCATCGCACTGTTCTACCATCATCCATATATTCCACCCCGGGAGGCACACCAGATCCAAAACAATACCCTTTCACTCTATAGTGCGTTGGATCCATCCCAGCACTCCCCGATAGAAGCCTGCCAGGCCCACACAACTTCACTATTGTATATAGTGGCACCCCGCCCTCTTTGTCTCACAAGAGTAATAGTTCACCACTAAATACGCCTACACTAGCTACTCAGGTCAAATAAAAGGACATAGGTCATTTAGGCCGATAGTAGCGCCCGACCATGTCGAATGTCTACACAACCGCCCCTTCGCTAACAAGGCCACTCCTCACCACATGGCGGATACATGTCGGCCCCATGGCTATCAAAAAATGAATATATAAGCCACATAGGGCTCTGTGCTAATCAGGCACCAAAAATAAAAAATACTGGCACTCCCGGGGTTAAAACACATATACAAAAATCCTAAAATAAAATGTTTTATTTTCTAATTTATCTATCTACGTTTGATATAAAATTTTTTCTATAAGTTCCATAATGTATCAAAATTGTACGACAAAAATATCAGATAAAAATAATTTAAATTGAGTAAATTAAAAATAAAATACTAAAATATAAAATAAAAATTATATACAAAATGTTACTATTCATTTTTATCTACAAATTTTTTTATGGATTAAAAACATATAATAGAATTTGTGTAAAAATTTTAGGCCAAAATAACATAATTTCTGGGAACAAAAAATAAAATACAAAAATCAATAAAATTTGGTAAAATGGGCAGTGGCTGAATTTTGGGTATTTATTTCCCTGATTTTTTTGGACCATCAAATGATCGAATTTATTTTTTAAAATTTGTAAATTTCTTTTTCAACACAGGCCACCCTTTGGCACCTACTCTACTCCCCAAGGTTCTCCAACCTTAGGCACTACTATTCATTTGTGGAAACACAGAAACACTATAGTCTAAAACTATCTTCTAGATTCCAACTCTAAGGGACATATACAATAAAGTTTACCAACCATCGTATAGATTCTAACCTAGGAGGGCATAAACAAATCATAACCACAAGAGTGAGAAGACCCTCTCCACTTAATGAAACATGATATCCAAAACTTTTTACAATGATAAACAAAAGTAAAAAATTCAATGGCTCTTGTTTAGCAAATCTATAATAAGCATAAAAGACAACCTTAAGGGAATGAAATAAGAAAGAAAAAATTGGATTTTAGATTATGTAGAGCTCCTCTTGAGATGTTGAGAAGGTTGAGCACTTGATTTGAAGATTGAATGCTAGGACGTGTAGAAGATGAGAAGTAAAATGCTATTAAACCCCGCCTAAGGGCCTTTGCATTTTCACACTACCTTACATTTTCCCTAATTTTAAGGGAAATATTCTACCAAAAATCTAGCAAAATCTCACCTGAATTATATGGATCAAAACCTGTTGTCACGCCCCACCTTCAGAGGCACAACTTATCATTTTGCACTAAAATCCGCCAAGATTTGCTCACTTTTAGGGTGGGGTGCTCAAGTTCCATTTTGGAACTCGATAATTTTCTTTAAAAAAGGACTGAGTATTCCCTAAATTATTAGGGTTTAACCTATACAATTATTCATTAAATCAAATAAAACACTAATATACATCCTAAAATATCCAGCCACATACCCACAGCCCATGATCTGGGTGAATCATGATGGCAATTTCCATTAGAGAACAATTGTAATTCTATTTATAATTATTTAAAAATTAATACTACAACATGCCACGACTGTACATCATACATTAATTAACATCAATAAATTGCAATCATCCAACCCAAATAAAATAAAATGATACATCACTTGGAATCAAATTACAATTACAATTCATTAAGCCATAAAGAAAATATCTTTTAATATTGCCTCTCAATACCAAGTCATCATTTGGAGACTTTACTTGACCTGTTAGCTAAAAATATAGAAAGAAGGCATGAGACTGGGCAACTCAGTAAGTAGGCAAGTATAGTAGAAGAAAAAAATTAATAATCAAGAACATTACATGTTCACATCCAAAAACATATACAATTCTTTCTATTCCATTCAATAATTCTTAACATTTCACATTCATAATTTTATCCACAATTGTATAATAGATAAAACCAATTTCTAAACAAAATTAGAGGATACATGCTATCCTCAACAATCACTTAACCATATCTCAAGCAAAAATCTAAGTATTTTGATCCAAAGGATATAAGTTATCCCTTACATCCATGTATCATAACCACATAACCAATTATCTTAAACAAATATGGGATATGAACTATCCCCAACAAAAATACAAAAGTCTGGATTCAAACAAAGGGATAATCATTATCTCCAACAAATCATACATTCTAATAAAAACAAGGGGGAGCCTATGTACTTAGTTGGTGCAGTGCCAGTTCAACAATCCTCATCAGTTCCTTAGCATCTCACATTCCATTGCATTTCCTCCATGCTCACTTGACCTTATATACATCTCATGTATATCACACATTCAATTCCACTTTATTTCTCATTAAAGCAACTCATTAAACATATAACATGTATTGCTTATTTTGATGCTTTTCATTTCTAATACCAAATCTCAATTAAAAATCATCAACATAGTTTAACCATTACCTAAGGGTTGCTATGGAATCAATCAATGACATCTTAATTGAAGTGTTTTCTCAAACATTATATAGATACCATTTAACTCATATATCTCAATAGAGAATCTTAAATAATTTCTATATTTAACTATATGAAATCCTCATACAACATAATTAAATACCACTAACCTCAATGATCAAAACAAACTAGCTAGTTAAGTCCTCAACTCACCCAATTTGTCACTTAAACAATTTATAGTCAAAATCCTTCTTAACCCAAATTGGGTCTTTGTCCAAAAATCAGATTTTTCATTCCCAAAAAACCCAAAAAAATTCCAAAATAGTTTAATTCATTTCTTAATCATTTCCCCCCATAATTATTACTTATAAACTACCAAATTGGGGAGAAACCACTATTCAAAGATTGGGTAGAAACCCTAGCAAGCCAAGCTCGCGGATTATTATGCCCAAATCACTATAATCGACCCATTAATCATTCCTCCAATGCTTAATGCAATGTAAAACTATATGATTTCACTTTAATTCTACTCTTTACAACAACTCCCCAAACCCTAGTTTCCAAGAATCCTAAATTTAGATGGGGAAACTAACATACCTTGATTTTTTCGGAATGGCCACCTCCCATGGACGAGGATCTAGACTCATAGCTCCCATTGGCACCTTCCAAATGCAAAAAGTCGGATCTTCTTCCTCCTTTCACTGTTCAAATGTTTGAAACTCAGGTTTAAGCATAAGATCAAAGGGTTCTCTACCAAAACAAGACAATTTCCTTGCTAAAATAGCAAGAAGATGGGCTAAATGGAATGTGTTCCAAAGCTAGGGCAGGAAGAAACAAAACTGGAATGGAAAATGGGGCCAAATGGAATAGTCCCTCACTTAAAAAGTCAGATTTTTTCCATGCTCCAATGCACCACAGGACCCTTGCTGCGGCAAGGACTTATTGGATAGACCAAAAATGCACTTTCTGTAGCCTTGCCATGTTAGGAAATTGCCTTGTTGTAGTAGGGAAGTACCTTGCCATGGTAGGGAAAAGCCTTGACATGGGAAGGACTTGTTGTATGCTAAAAAAATACATTTTTTGAAGCCTTGCCAAGGTAGAAAATTTCTATCCTGACATAGTGTTACTAGTTGGAACATAACGTTTACATACAATGTCTACATTATCTGATTTCAGAGGCATTGGAAAACTAACTTCAAGGGCTACAACTTTCACCTCAGCAACATTTTTTCAAATCAACCCCCAAATATGTCAAAAATTTAAATAAAGATGACCTATCTCATTCATCTTGTAATTTTTCAGTCATCTAAGAGAGTTTCGTTGTATTAAACATAACTTCCTCATATGATATCAGAATTAAGTATTTTTTTTCCGTGGGATAGATAATTTCATGATATAAAATGTATATGCTTAACACTATTTTAAAATAGTATATTATCTATGTCAAAAATCAATCACAATGACCCCTTTTTCAAATTCAGCATTTTTACAATATACACTTGTGCTCCTTTAGTTTTTCTCCAATTTTTCATTTTTTCTCTGATCTTTCATTCTTAGCTTTCAATCATTACATTTCTCATTAATTTCATGCAAATCATCCTCAAATCTCATTCAGTAAATTAATTCTCACCCGTAAACTCAAGCAATAACCCATTCATTACAAGGAACTATTCAAATTCAGAATTTATACTTATACAAACCATCAATAATCCCATTTCACATAAAACACTTCCAACATCATAAAATTACTTCCCACATATTACATATATAAAATGAATTAGTTCATACCATTCACTACCTCATTTGAGGTCAATTATCAAAAATTACTTATACCAACCTTTTTCTGCCATAAATAACTCCATAGGCCATTTTCATTTAATACTGCATTCAATGCTCAATCCAATGTTCCACATACATTACAATATGTATGATGACCCTTTTTGGCCTTTCATATAGATTATAAACATGCTTTTGCTTAATTTCACCACTTAAGTTTTTTTCTTCTCATTGACTTTATATAGCTCAAAATAGTGAATTTTATCAAATTCATAGAGTAAACTCTACCCATTTTTAAACATGAGTAGATGTTAAACACCACAAGTGTTACAGACTCCCCTCCTTACAAAAAGTTTCATCCTCAAAACTTTTGATACTGTAAACTTTTTCATAATTTATAAAAGATAATTACCCGTTCTATCAATTTCATGCATTTTATCAAATAGTCAGAGTTCAACACATAGTTCAATAAATTCAATTAGTATCCCTACATCTTGAATTGTAACTACTTTTCCTTACCAATATTATGACTTTACATAATCATGAGCAATATCAAACAAACACATGTCATAACAAGTCATTTTCCTAATTTGTTTTCCATCATGAGGATGGCACCTATTGAGTGTCACTCAAACGATGCTAATACAATTCATATTACAACAGATATACAATCTCAATAAATTCAAAGTACAATAATTCTATAACTAATTATACAATCCCATCAATATAATACCAATATCAATACCATAATGTCATTTCATACTACTATCCTCATATGTCTCATCATCCATTCATTACCCAATCAATTTCACATATGCAAATGGAACTATTATCATGTGGCCGGTACAAATCAATGTATCTATACTTTCATTTGCCTACTCTCAACCAATACCATGCTTAGGAGGCTACATCAAAGTGGACTCAACCACAAACAAAGTGATCAAAACCACAATCAAGTGGCAACCACATCCAAACCATATGGTCTAAACCACAATCAAGTGGCAACCACAATCAAGTGGACTCAATTCCCTTACAAGTCGGTGTATTTTGGTCTGTCCCTACAATCCAACTACAAATGTTGCGAGATCATTGACCACATGGTATCTCGCCTTCATTGCAACAAAGGATCTACAAGTTCTCCATTCACACTCATGAAATAAGCAAAGGAGTCCACATACAATAGGCTAATCAGACCTCTTTGCTATAAAAGGCAGCATCAAACAAATAAAGCCTAGAGAGGGGCAGGATCCCACATAACTAAAGTAGCCAACCCGACAGGCATCTAAACCTTAAACACATATCAATCCTATTTCAAGAGGAATCCAAATACAAGCATGAACCTCAGCCATACGTTTAAGCCTCAATCAAATAATCAAAAGGACAACCTCAACCCAATGGCCAACGTCCAAACTTACCAAATAACCAAATGGTCAAATCCTATTCCAATAGTCAAACCCAAGCTAAACAAAGTCTCCATAATATTCACATCTCTATGTCATCTCGGCACCATCCAAACTCTAGTCATGTTAGCACAATGCAAACTTAAATGCCTCATAAGGCATATCCTACAATTTCACATCTCATATACATAATGTTTCATCAAATAGTCCAATCATTTATCTATAGCCCATATCAACATTAAATGTTAATTAATTTCAAAACAAGCATCCAAACTCAATTACATACCTATTGTATTCTAACTAATTTCTAAATCTCAACATGTATTCCCATTCAAGCATGCATCTCAATTCTCAATCAAATAATCCTAAAAGTATATAAATTCATTAATCACAATTCACCTCATTTCATCATACTATACCTTATCACAATAACACTGCAATTCCAAAAATTACTCAATGAATAGCTTTCTAAATGAATACTTAAAATACAAACTTTTGTCCCTCTAACTCATAACATCAACCCATCACTTACAATAGCCCACATATAATCAAACAAAGGGGATAGTCACTACCCCTATCCAATAATTCATTCAATCCACTTATTCACAAGCAAAGTTATTCAATAAAACATTCATTGACATATCATCATTTACAATAAGCAACTATAACCATAAAACACCTGAAGCCATATTTAAATTTCCTTATATACATTCAATCAAAACAATTCAATAGACAACAAAAGTTGCCCAGCCCTTTTGATCAAAGCAATCCAATGATTCCATCACCATTCAAATAAACAACAAAACCAAATTTAATTACCAACACTTATTCGTGAAACTTTCATAGTTTCATCATTTCAAATCTACATACCTCAATAACAAACTAATTATTCAAATAAGATGTACATCAGCATCACCAAATATTCCAACAATATACATATAAGCATCACTATACTTCACTACAATACTCTTATCATCACAAATATTTGTCATCTCATCTTAATCAAACATTGAATCAACTCATAATTAGACCATCACTGCACCATTCTATCAATTCATTAGTGCCTCAATTCCCTAACTCACTCATGTATCTTACAAAAGACATTTCTTTTCCATTTCTATGTTCTTCCATATTTCTCAAAAGTTCATATACTCTTGTTGGCATGTTATTATCTATTTCTTTCAAAATCCATTGTCATCATTGTTGTGGGTTCCTTTCTCAACTTAAACTTATCACACAAATAAGTTCTTGGGCTCTCATACCATTTTGTCATGCCCTACCTTTCGAGGCGTGACTTACCATTTTGCACTAAAATCCACCAAAATTTGCCCACTTTTAGGGTGGGGTGCTCGAGTCCCATTTTGGAACTTGACTATTTTCTTCAAAAAAAGGATAGAGTATCCCCTAAATTATTAGGGTTTAACATGTATAATTATTCATTAAATCAAATAAAATACTAATATACATTCTAAAATATCTAACCACATACCCACAACCCACGATCTGGGTGAATCATGATGACAATTTCCATTACAGAATAATTGTAATTCTATTTATAATTATTTAATAATTAATACTACGACATGCCAGGACTATACATCATACATTAACTGACATCTATAAATTACAATATTCCAACCCAAATAAAATAAAATGATACATCATGTGGAATCAAATTACAATTACAATTCAATAAGTCACAAGGAAAATACCTTTAAATCTTGCCTCTCAGTACCAAGTTATCATTTGAAGACTTTACTTGACCTGTCAGCTAAAAATATAAGAAAGAAGGCATGAGTCCAGGAAACTCTGTAAGAAGGCAAGTGTAATAGAAGATACAAATTAATAATCAAGAACATCACATGTTCACATCCAAAAACATATATAATTCATTCTATTCCATTTAACAATTCTTAACATTTCACATTCATAATTTTATCCACAATTTTATAATATACAAAACCAATTTCTAAATGAAATTAGAGGATACATGCTATCCTGAACAATCACTTAACCATATCTCAAGCAAAACCTTAAGTATTTCGATCCAAAGGATAAACATTATCCCTTCCATCCATGCTTCACAACCAAATAACTAATTATCTTAAACAAATATTGGACATCACCTATCCCAACCAAAATACACAAGCCCGGATTCATACAAAGGGATAATCAATATCCCCAACCAATCATACATTCCAACAAAATAAGGGGGCACCTACTTACTTAGTTGGTGTAGTGCCAGTTCATCAATCCTCATTAGTTCCTTAGCATCTCGCGTTCCATAGCTTTTCCTCCATGCTCACTTGACCCTATATACATCACATGTGTATCATATATTCAATTCCACTTTATTTCTCATTGAAGCAACTCATTAAACATATAACATGTATTGCTTATTTTGATGCTTTTCATTTCCAATAACACATCTCAATTAAAAATCATCAACATAGTTTAATCGTTACCCAAGGGTTGCTATGAAATCAATTAATGACATCTTAATTTAAGCATTTTCTCAAACATTATATAGATACCACTTAATTCACATATCTCAATAGAGAATCTTAAATAATTTCTTAACTATATGAAATCCTCATACAACATAATTAACATACCCTTAACCTCAATGATCAAAAGAAACTAGCTAGTTAAGTCCTCAACTTGCCCAATTTGTCACTTAAACACTTTATAGTTAAAATCCTTTTTAATCCGAATTGGGTCTTTGTCCAAAAATCAGATTTTTCATTCCCAAACAACCCAAACAAATCCCAAAATAGTTTAATTCATGTCTTAATCATTTTCTCCTTAATTATTACTTATAAACTACCAAATTGGGGAAAAATCACTGTTCACAAATTAGGTAGAAACCCTAGCAAGCCAAGTCCATGGATTATTATGCCCACATCATTATAATCAATCCACTAATCATTCCTCCTATTTTTAATGCAATATAAACTATATAATTTCACTTTAATTCCACTCTTTACAACAACTCTCAAAACCCTAGTTTCCAAGAATCCTAAATTTAGATGGACATACCTCAATTTTTCTGGTGTGGCCACCTCCCATGGATGAGGACCTCAGCTCAAAGATCCCATTGGCACCTTCCAAATGCAAAAGGTTGGATCTTATTTCTCCTTTCATTGGTCAAATGGTTAAAACTTAGGTTTAAACTTAAGATCAAAGGGCTCTCTACCAAAACAAGGTAATTTCTTTGCTAAAATAGCAATAAAATGGGCTAAACGGAATGGATTCCAAAGCTAGGGCAGGAAGAAATAAAAAATGGCATAGAAAATGGGGCAAAATGGAACAGCCCCTCACTTAAAAAGTCAAATTTTTTTTATGCTCCGACGCGCCATAGGACCCTTATCGAGGTAGGGAAAAGCCTTGTTGTGGCAAGGAGTTGTTGGACAAGCCAAAAAATGCACTATCTGAAGCATTGATGTTGTAGGAAATTTCCTTACCATTTTAGGAAAAAGCTTTGCTCCGGCAAGGACTTACTGTATGCCGAAAAAATGGATTTTCTGAAGTCTTAACGCGGCAAGAAAATTTTGTCCCAACATAGTGTAAGTAATTCGAGCATAACTTTTATATACAATGTCCAAATTAACAGAGTTTTATGTAATTGGAAAGATAACTTCAAGGGATAAAACTTTCATACTAAAAATATTTTTCAAATCAGCCCTGAAATATGTCAAACATTTAAATAAAGTTGACCCATCTCATTCGTCTTGTTATTTTTTAGTCATCTAGGATAATTTTGGTGTATTAATAATAACTTTCTCATATGATATCAAAATTAAGTGATTTTTATTCCATTAGACAGATAATATCATGGTCTACAACTTATATGTTGAAAACTATCTCAAATTAGTACATTATCAATGTCAAAAATCAATCACAATGACTCCATTTTCAAATTCAACATTTTCATAATATGCACTTGTGCTCCTTTAGTTTTTCTCAGAATTTTTCACTTTTTCTCTAATATTTCATTCTTAGACTTTCAATCATTACATTTTACATTAATTTTATGCATAATAATCCTCAAATACTCATTTAATAAATTAATTCTCTCCCTAAAACTCAAGCAATAACCCATTCATTACAAGGAACTATTCAAATTTAGAATTTATACTTATACAAACCATCAATGATCCCATTTCACATAAAACACTTGCAAAATCATAAAAATTACTTCCAACACATCACATACACAAAATAAATTATGTTCATACCATTCACTAACTCATTTGAGGTCAATTATCAAAAATCACCTATTCAGTTATTTTTACTAACCTTTTTCTGCCATAAATAACTCTATAGGCCATTTTCATTTCAAATTATATTCAATACTCAATCTAATGTTCCACACACATTACAATACATATGATGACCCTTTTTAGTTATTCATATAGATCATAAACATGCTTTTGCTCAATTTCACCACCTAAGTTTCTTTTTCTTCTCATTGATTTTGTATAGCTCAAAATAGTGAAATTAATCGAATTTATAGAATAAACTCTGCCCATTTTCACATGAATAGATTTCAAACAACATAGGTGTTACATCTATGCATTTATTTATCATATAAAACTATATTTTCAATAGTTACTGATCATTAACCTAAACCATAAATGAATACCCTGGGATTTCTGGGTACAGAAAAAATTTTGTAAACATTTATTTTGAGTATTCATGAGATGAATTGAGGTGAGGAATTTTTTTTAAATTATATCCATATATATATATATATTAATTGAATGTGATGTTAATTTGTGTTTTGAGCATAAGTGCATGTTAAAAAGAAGTTGAATATGATGTACGCATTACTTTGAAGCCAAACAACTCATTGAAGGATATTAAATCAGAAAACATGATTCAAATAAAAGTTGTAGCTCTTTGAGTTATCTTTCTAATTCATTAAGAATCATGTGCTTTGGACATTATACGAGAAAGTATGGTCAAATTATAGAACCTATTCTTGGTGGATAATTAAGGAAGCCCAAGCTTGATAATTTTGAAATTTTATGTATTATTCATGCAAAATAATTTTAGAAATTTGTATGGAAGACTCAATGAGACAAATATATGAGTATAATGTTAAAATTTTAAATGATTTGTTAATTTCTATGTGACACTTGAGTTTAATTATCAAGTGGGTGAGTAATGGCCTATAATTTGATAAAGGCATGATAATCATGATTTAAATGATATTATTTCTATTTATTTGAGGGAAAATATTTATGCAATTAATTTACACATGTGAGGGAATTATAATATCAAATTAATTATGATATTTAAAGAGAATTAATAGATGAAATGATAGAAATGATGGGTTACATGTGTATGGAATAGAAATGCATTGGTGGAGTACCAAAATGGAGCAACACTTAAGTGCTCCACCATCCTTATGTCTACCAATCTTCTCTCTCTCTCTCTCTCTCATGCCCATAGGAATCATCCCCATTGTTACCCATTCACATCCCCATCTCCCCACCAAATCTTACGTGGAAATTTTCAATTTCTCTTGCAATCGACCTCACACCATTAGCAAATCTCATTACAACATGTTTGGATGTGAAAGGGAGGAGAATCCTCAAGTAAATCTCTATTTTGTTGTTGCAACTTGTGGAGAGGGTGAATATGAAGTCAGGATTTTCATTTTATTTTTTAAGGAATTAAGATAAGGATTAAAGGTAATTGCTTCCCCTAAACTAATTTTGGATTTTCTAGTTGCTAAGGTTTTATATGATGAAAATGTGATCTATTTGGGGCTTTTTGGTGTGGATTGATTGGGGAATTATTGGTGGAAATGATATTGAGTGTTAATGCAATATTTTAATGGTGGTTTTGGTGTGATTTATCCACCTATGTTGCTTTCCATGAAATGGACAACAGCATACATGGATATTGGTTGAGATTTGGGTGTGAATTTAGGTCGGGCAGAATAATGAATGAATTTAAAGTTTAATTGGTTAATAATTATGCTTAATTACTATTAATTATGTTTGTTTATGAATGTGTGATGACTAAAATGCATTTTATACATGATATGTTGCTAGAAAATGCAAGTTAAATCATGCAAGTAACATGTTTGATGAAATGCCCCAAAGAGAGGCCATGTGGTTATGAATAATGAATTAGGGAAGCTTGTTTAATTTATTTAGAAGAAAATTAACTTTCTTATGATGTAATTATAAGGATAATTCAGTTAGAAATATGTTGTAGAGTGTTGAAAATGAATGCCCATTGACGCATATTGCTGAAATTTTATTAAACCATGATGCACATGACATGTTTGGTGACATGTCAATGAAAAACTATGTGGGATGAAAGGGGCTGCCTATGTAATAGATTTGAGGTTTAATTGACTAGGTTGAATTTTTATTTTTATGCTCAGTTAATTTTAAATAGATTGTTGAAGGTGAGAATAATGTTAATCAAATTATACAGCTGAAAATTACAAACTATGCATATATGTTGAACGATTGATGGAATTTTCCAATGGAAAACCAAGTGGAATTGGGGTATTTAATTAAGACCTTTAGTTGAATATTAAATGGGTAGTAAAATAGAATATTAGAGGTTTAAATTCATGGTTAAAAGAAGGATCAAAAGATGGGGCAACTATAGCAATGTGTAGGGTAAAAATCTCAATTGAAATGAATCTTTGAAATCATCTCAAAAATGCGTAGCTATAGGACAGTTTGTACACATGAAAATCTGGTTTATTTGAATTTAATTAAGTGATTAAAATGCAAGCGTAAATAGCTAGTGAAATTCTCTTGAAATGTTAATGGATATTGTTATGGAAAGGTGGTTTATAGTTCACCAATTGATAATTTGGAAAGAAGACAACAAGCTGAAATTTTATCATCAATTAAATTGCATTTATAAAGAGTATTTAAGGGTTTTTTGTGCTTATTGAACTTACATAATGGTGGAAATGAGGAAGGTGATGTTGAGGGATGATAATTAGATTATAAGTAGAGTATTCAAGCAAATGAAACAACTAGAAATATGACTTAGGTGAAATTTCACCTAGTAGTGTATTTTATGGAATTGAGTTGGATTTCCATTTGACATATGTAAATTCAATTATGAAATGTGTTATATACATAGTAAAAATCAAGCCTTGCTTTGGAAGTTAAGTGGTTGAATTGAAGATTATGTAATTACCTGTAACGCCCCGCCCTCCTGGGGTCGTTACTCCACTTTACACCATAAATCCACATGATTATACCATGATTTTTCCAC
>JAYJMB010045217.1:0-30967 GCA_036873735.1 Pouteria campechiana
GTATGCTGCGCAGATGGTTCTTTTTCCTTCACATTACTCGATCTTGGGGGAGGTGCTGCCGAAATTTTTATTAAAAAAAATTGTACATCGGCCAGCACATTTATGGATCAATATGTAGCAACCATCGGCCAGGGGTGGTGTGGGCAGGCGGGGTGCTACATGTGGATTGACTTAATAGTTGAAATTAAGCCTAATCATAGTTACCACTAGTGGTTTATCCCTGAGTTTTTTAATTTGGACAATGTAAAATGATAGGTGGGGCTACCATCATCTCTATGATCTATGGGCCCCACCTCCATATGGGGCTCACTTAGGTTTCAACTCTACTAATAGGTAATCTAGTCTTATAATGAAGAGAATGGTAAATTTAGGGGGTTCACCAAAAGTGGTCATCTTCCTCATTTTTACTCAAGTCAAAAGTCCGCCATTAATGAAAGCTCCTCTTATTTAATATTTGGCATAGAACCCATCAATGGAGTTCATTTTTCTTATTTCCAAAGACATGGATTTTATGATGGTTCAATACTTCTCATTCAAGAGACCATAGAGTTCCAATGGTTGTGTTCCTTGGAGTAGTAAACCCCCCACATCACAAGTAGAAGAAACTGCTGTTCAACATGCTGGAGTTTTCTCCAAGGCTAGATTAGATAGCCATGATGGTATAAGAACAACAAGGCACTTGCCTCAAGATGAAATAAAATAAAATCTAAGTTCCTTCATTATTGTGGAAGAAGAAGAAACTTCAAGGAGGAGGAAGAAGATAGTCTATCTTCAAAAAGAGAAAATACAAAGAGAAAATGCCTAAGCGGAGTTTGTCTCCTAAGAATGTTCTGACAAAGTTTGGCCTTGGAAGAAGATGAACTCTAGTAGAAGCAACACCCCTCTCTTTCTCTCTTAGAAGATCTTCCCTTCTTCTCAACACCTGAGCCTTTTACAGTCACTGGAATGCAACTGGCATGGTGGAGCACAACTAGCATGGTAGAGCCTTAGTGGCATGGCAGAGTCTGGAGTTGCAGAGCACAGCTGGCATGGCTGAGCCTAGCATTGTAGAGCACAACTAACGTGGCAGAGCCTTGGTGGCATGGCAAAGCATGGTGGAGCCTTGGTGGCGTGGTAGAGCTTGGCATAGCAGAGCCTTGGTGGCATGGTAGAGCCTTGCATTGTAGAGCATAGCTAGCATAATGGAGCCTTGGTGACATTGCAGAGCACAGCTGGTGTAGTAAAGCCTTAGTGGCATGGCAAAGCCTGGCGTTGGAGAGCACAACTGGCATGGTGGAGCCATGGTGTTGTGGTAGAGCACTTCCTAGCATAGTGGAGCCATGGTGGCATGGCAGGTCTTGGGATCCACTGATATTTTAGATACATTAATTGCATTTTTAATTTGAATGGTCCAACCAAAAATTGTTTAGGTGGTCCATTAAAATCCAATTAAATATAGCCTATCGCTAGCTAGTCAACACATTGGGTAGTTGATTACTAGCCTTAACTCACTTTCAGTGTGATCTGAACCACTCCTAGTGTAAACCAGGGGTGTATGATTTTAAGCAATCCAACTTAGGGTTTTGAAAATAATGGATTTTTGGTGATTAATATATATATATATATATATATGTATATATATGACTGTGAATTCATAGAGAAATAGTTTAATGCAATGATTATTGTGATTTTGCATGAGAAATTAGGAATTATGCAAAGCTAGCATTTTGATGAAAGTGGAATTTGGGAACTTTCATTATTTTGTAAAATTTTCATGGGGTAAATGATTAATTGCATGATTATTATGTTTTGAAACTTGTATAGAGTGATTTGGACTGGTTAAATCAAATATTTGATTATGCCCTAATTAGGAATTAAAGAGGGTTTTTATGTTTAGGCTATCCAAGCCACAAATTGATTGGATTAAATGACTAATTAGATGGTTATTGAAGTTAATTCTTATTAGTTATGTTGTTTGATAATTACATATGGTTGGAAATGGGATTCCTTAAGAACACTTATTGACTATGTTGGCTTTTGATTGTATATTGATAAGAATGCAATTATGCTTTTAGAAAGTATACCAATTAAGCAAAAGATCAATTATAGCATCTATTTGAAATGAATTAGTTTGAGTTATGTTTGTAAATGAATGAGATCATTACTCTATACAGGATGATTTGAGAAGGATAAAAAGGCATGGAGCTTAAGGAGAGTATAATGTACTTCATCAAGTAAGTAAGCTCTTTCATGTTTCATGTATGATTGGTTGGGGATAATGAATATCTCATTTATTTGTATCTGGGTTTATATGTTTTGGTTAGGGATAATAAATATCCCATATTGGTTTACAGTTGATATCATTTGTTTTGTTAAGGATAATGGGTATCCCTTGGATTTGAATAATTGATTTTTTGGCTCGATATGAATGTCTAATATGAGGGATAGAGAATATCCCTTTGTTGTATGATTATTTTGAAGATTGATTCAATAGGAGATTGGTTGATTGGATGAGAATGATAGCGATTCCCTATTTGGTATGAATTGATGAATGTATGTTATTGTCATTGACATAGTTACATATTTAGAACAATGAGGATTGTAGTCCTCATAACATTTGTACTTTAATGGGTCTTGGATGGAGGATTGGGCCTCATGGCTATACATTAAGTATGTAATGATTTGTAAGAGATTATGCACGCTTTAGGCTAAACCAAGTTATTGTGAAGTGATCATTGATTTCTATTTTTGCCTACTTATTGAGTTGCCTAGAATCACGCCTTTTTATTTAAATTTTTAGTTGACAGGTCAAGCAAAGGAGATATGGAAGATGTTCTTCTGGTAATTGATGGTATGATAGAATGGGATTGCAATCCCATTTGAATAATTGAATGATGTATTATTGGATTGGAATCCCATTGTGAAATTGTATTAATGTGAAATTGTATAATTGTATAAAATTAAAAATGATGTATAAAGTGAAGTATTGGCATGTCTTACTAAATGATGTATAATATTATGATAGAATGATATGTTTCCCCTAAAGTGTAGTGCCATCATAGTGTGATACAGGTTTTGGACTATGGGAAAGTTGGGCTAGTAAGTTATTTATGATTTGAGTGATAATTGTTGAAACTACAGGTTTATGTACGATTTGGAATTGTAAACATTGATGTTTAAAAATTTATTTCATAAATGGATGTACATCAGGTGTTAATCTTGATATTTTTAGGAGAGACTATCAAATTTTTGGTAGAAATCCCATTAAAAAAATTTATAAATTTGGAAAGAAATTAATAAAAAGTATAGGTGTAATAGAATGGAATCAGAGCACCCCTACCCAAAAAGTGAGAGTGTTGTAGTGGAAATAAAAGCAAATAACCAAGGTCACACCTCGGAAGGTGGGGCATGACACTATGATCCTTGTGGAGCAATGAGGACAAGGTGTTACAGATGACAGTGAGAGGTAGTTGTGGACATGAGCGCTTCTAGCCGGGGATACAAGGAGGGACATGTGCACATTGCAGTGTCTTGGGAAGAAAAGCCTTGATAATAAGGCTGGATTGAGATTTATAATGACATTATGAAAATCAATGCCTGATGATATGGCAATGTAAAATTTTGTTTATGTATCTGACATGAATGTCATCTGAGCACTATTGCAATGTTATGCTATACAACATGTGCAATAGTTTTGTACCTATATCTAATGATGTACGATTGTATGTTATGAAATTGATGTATGATTCCTATGTTTTGAGTTGATTGTGAAGGCATGTATGTAAATGGTAGACTATGAGTAAAACTATTTAATTTTCATGAGTAAAGTCATTTATCGAATGATCAAGACATCTGATCAGAAATACATAACTTGCACGGTGTGTCATATGGATATGGATCTGCAAGATGTGAATGAATTTGCAAACTTGAGTGAATAACAAAAATCAAATGATACTTAAAAGTTTTGAGGACAAAATATTTTGTATGGGGGGTGGTTTGTAATGCCCAGGGTGTTAAAAGTGGGGGGAAATTTTTGACCATTAATTATGATGATGATGTGATTGATGAAAAATGTTTAGAAATGCATATATAGATGAATTTTATGTGCATTGAAATAATTTTTGCAAGAAGAATTTCATATATATGAGAGAAAGTGATTACATGACATGATCTCGACCTATTTGAGGGCATTATTATGTATTTTAATGTGATCTTGTTATGTTAATATGTCATTATTAGAAAATGATTAAACACATGAGAGAGAATAAGGGGAAAAAGTGGCGAAAAATATGAAACATGAGGCAGTGGCATGGGTGTGATGACGGCCAAATTGAGCATCGCAGCGTCGAATTGAGAGAGAGGGCATTGTTGGCAGCGTCAACTGACGGGTTAAGTCGATGACCCGAGTTTTTAAAATGGATTCCATTCAATTTTGTTTAACCCATTCTGTTTTCCTTCTCCCATGCCTAAACCCTTGCCCTAGCAACATTCGAATTGAATTTCATACAATTTTAGCTAGAAAATAAGATGATTTAGGCATGTGATGTGTCAACCATGAACCCAAGTCGTTTAGAGGGTTAAGGAAGGAAGAAAACCTCTTTTTCTACAATTGGAGGAAGCTACTTGGAGTTTTGGGCTTGAAATACGTTCATGGGAGGAAGCCACACTTGGATTTCATGGTAAGATGTTTTTCCCCAATCGAATTTGGATTTTATGTGAAGTTAGGGTTTTGTGAATAGTAATTTTGAGGGGAAAAGGGTATGGAATCATGGGGGCAATGCCGAATTGAGTAATTATAATGTTTTGAGGCTTGTTTAAGAGTGACAAATCCAATTTTGGATGATGACCTTATTAGAAGTTAAAAAGGGGCTTTTGTGTATAAAGAGTTTAAGTGGTAAATTGGTTGAATTAAAGGCTTAATTAAATAATTTTTAAGATTATTGAAGTGTTAATCATGTTATATACAAGATGAATGTTATAGGAAATGAGGGTTCTATATAGGAAATGGAAATTCTTGCTAAGAAATCATAAATTAATTAGTGCTTATCACATGTTTAATGAAATACTTCCATTAGGGAAGTGATATGATTGACTTATCATATAGCTTCTGAGATTAACTATGAAAGAAGCATTAATACGATGTATTTAGTACATGAAATACATGATTAGAAAGTGATTAAGGAGGAATATAAGTTAGATAGTCTCATTATTCATGTTAGAGTGCATCTATGCACTTGAGGGGTTTATAAACTTAACAATCGACTGATTGATAGTGTAATTCAGTGGCTTGATATAAATTAATTAAGGTTGTAATTGTAAGTGAATGGTATTTTGGTATGTGTAGGATCATTTGAGAATGGATAAGAAGGTGCTTGAGGGGTTATAGAACTTGAAGCATTATGAGGTAAGTAGGCATCGTTTTGCAAAATACATGGATGGGGATACTAGTTATCCCATGTTTTGAATCCGGGCTTGTATACATGATTAGGGATAGTAGATTTCCCATGCTTTAAAATGAAAGAATGTTATTATGTTATGTGTAAATGTGTAGACGAATGGGGATAATAGATATCCCACTATGTTGCATTGTGTAAGGCCTTGAAAATTCCAAATATATGAATTTTAAATTTTGTTAACTTTTCCTATTCGACATGGAATATATTGGAGTATAATTAAATTTTTGAGAAATTTATCATGGAAAATTTATGCAATTGAGTAGACTAGTAATATAAACATGAGGATGAGGTTGAGAATGTATCAAAGTGTATCAAATAAGTGATTTAAGTGAGAAGGAAATGAATTTAAATAGGTGGAATATATTGAAAAATATTAAATTTTATTATGGAAAAATTATTAAAATCAATGGAGTATCCATAATAATGTGAGGATGAGGAGGACACACATTAATCAATGGTTAAAAAGTAGAGAAAAATTAAAAAATGTAGGTAGAAAGGTGAAATACTGAGTATGCTGGTAAATTTTGGTAAATTCTAATTTAAATTAATTTTAATTAGGAAAATAAATAAAATTATAGAAATGGCATGTTTAATGAATGGGAAATTAATATGAGCATATGATTCGATTGGTACTGGTAGGATAGGCTAGAACCTAAGGGTTTTATAAAATTTACTTCTTTTGACTCCTGTGTGATTAAATCCTTTTTTTCTTTTATGTTGGCATGCTAATGAAAGTGAAGTAAATGGATGAAGTAAGTAAGAATATAAAGGAAAGATCAAGAAAAGATAGCACATGCAACTTATAGTGATTCGGGCCCTCTCTTAGCACCTACTCCACTTTCTGAGTCATCCTTACTTGCTGCAGGTTCCACTAATCTTCGGTGGAATCATACTTGGTTTTTCTAAGCTAACCAAGAACTTATACACTAGTTTTACAAAGCTCATTAGAAACTTACTATGTTGGTTATCTCAAGCTTACCAACAACTTTAACAATGTTGGTTTTCACAAGATCATCAATAATTTTAACCATGTTGGTTTTCACAAGCTCACCAACAACTTTAACCCTGGTTTTTAAGCTAACCAACAACTTCTATAAATGAAACAAATGAAATTAAGAAATTACACTTTTTTATGTGTTTCTCATTGAGCACTAAGGAAGATCTTTAGATGTAGTTCTTCTCGGTGCAGAAAATCTTCATTTTATGTTGTGGAGAGATTGGCATTGAAGGAGATTGAAGAATGAAAGCTCTTTTGGAATACAGAAGTGGTAGATCTTGGCCTTAGTATTTGCAAGATGATTTCTCACTTTTTCTTGTTTGTATTTTCTTTTATCTACTCTCTATCTTCCCTTTTCTTTTAAACTTCCATTGAGTGCTCCTTAAATAGATCTTGAAAACTTGATCGTTGGATGAGGAGCTTAGAATTTCTATTACTTGAAACATTCAAATTTTTGACTGTTGGGCATTGTCAAGCGGTATGGCAAGTGCCTAGTCCAAGTAGCTATGTGCTAGGCGATATGCTGGGTTGTTGACATACCAGCTATGCTCCTAGGCAGTAGGCACAAGTGGTTGGAGAATTTGCTAGGCGGTTCATCTTCTAGTGCTTCATTTCTTGATTCATTTGACTGTCTAATACCAAGCAGTTGCTTCAAGTGGCTGGCATGCTTCACTTGTGTTTTTGCATTTTGCTTCTTTTTAAAACTTTGACATGACATCTGTTAATTTAAATCAAATCTCATTTATCACAAGTAGTATATATGAAGTATCAATAATATATTTGATCCATACTTTGTAACGGATGTGCGTATTGAGTATATTTTCCTTTATTTGTTCATACAAACATGGTTTCATTAAAGCTTATGTATATACTATCTCAAAGTATGCTAAAATAATTGTTCAATTATGAATTTCCAAAAAATGAGTTTCCATAAATTATAGATCATGGATAGTCATAATGTATTAGTGCTTTTATGAAGAAATGTACCTTTTATGAAGAAAGGTACATTTAGGCATGTTTGTTATTCTTATATTTACTAATGATGCTTTCATGTTTTTCTATTTATGAAGACATACCTAATTAATTATGCGCATGTTTCCTTGAAGTTTATTAAACATTCTATAATTAGCCATTCATGATATACATATGTTGTGAAGTATGGATGTTTTTTTAATCTATATATTTTACATAAACTTCATTCGATTATGATTCCTTGAAAGATGAATTTTGATAATTTGTTCTTATAGCAAAACATTTGAAATCATAGCAAAGTATGCATGTGTGCTTGCTGTTGGAAGTTGGAATATGCATTAGAATACATATGCTTTCTTCTAAAGTAACTTATAATTGAATAAATAGATTAAAAGATTGGTTTCAAGGTTTCTGAAATATATCAAGTCTAGACTTCATAGCTTCTAAAGTAATTTTTCAGAGTTTCTGAAATGACTTCATAGTTTATGACTTGACTTCAGAGGAGTTAATTGGATGTTGTAATTTCAAAGGTCTAAAAGCTGTATTGGGTGCTAGTTTCAGAGTTTTCTGATCTTGAAGATTTAAAGAGTTGTTTTAGAGTTTCTAAAACTACTTTAAGTACAACCCTTATAATTTCTAAGAAATTACTTTAGAACCTCTGAGGATGCAGAAATAACTTTTTGAAATACTATTAAAGTTTCTAAAACACTTCAAAAGTGTTCTAATGGTATATATGAGTAATTTAGATACAACTTTTAGGTAATATTCCAATTCTTATAATCATGCGATCATTATCATTATAAAGTAAATAATTTTTGCACATAGATCAACATGGATTGTATATATTAGGCACATGTATAGTTCTAATTCTTATTTCCAATATTAACATATCATTAGCATAATGCAAGTCAAGTATAAGTTTTATTGTCATCAAAATCATCTATTATACATATGTGGATCATCATCACAATACATGTATAACTTAATAGATTCATGAAATGGGCAGGCAGCCTACACACGGTAAAGGAGAGGATGAATGCAAGTTTTAAAAGTTCAAGAATGGTGCATGTGTATGGACATGCATGGATTACAGACCACCATAAATTTTGGCTTATAAAATGAGAAATGCAATAGAATTCCTCATTTTCCTTTCGTGTAAACCCCCCTGCTCATGCCCTATTCTCGTGAAACCTTCTTTCCCCTCTCCCAAATGCTAAGTTTTAGTTGGTTTTGATTAAGAGAAGTGGTAGCAACGTTAAATCAGTGGAAATTGCAGTTGATAGCCATGATTTTCTTCCTGAATCAAGTTGGGATAGCTAGCATAATTAGAGGATTCATCCCTATAGGTGGGACCCACTAAAAAATAAAAAATTACACGTATGTAAATTATTAATTTAGAATGTTAATCATGTATATGAAATGATTTCTTAGAAACTATGCTAAATTGTTGATTGTAACTTAATTTTGGTAATTAGGGTTTCCTATAAAATCTCTCAGATTGATTAGGGACTATAATTGATATTATTGAGTGATTAAGGTTTAATCAATTTTAAGCATCGATTAATTGAAAAAAATGAAAAATTAGCAAGCTGGAATTAAGATTCAATGGAATGCCCTACTGTCCACTTAGCTATTGGGCTTGGAATTATTATGAATTAAAATATGTAATTAAGACTAATTATAAAGGATTAATCCTTGCTTAATCAAATACAGTAGTAATGGGCCCAAATAGATGGCCAATTGATGATGAATTCAAGTGGACAGGGAGGTGTTAATGTAGGACATTAAATTGTTTATTAAGTACTCCTCTTGAGCTTGATTAAAACCATATAAAATGAATTTAGTTTACAAATATAAAAATATGGGATTATATTCATATGTTGGACTAATGTCCATCCTAAAATTACACATAGTGCTGATGGCATCCCAATTTTGGCCTCTAAATTGTTTTATTTTGAATACATGTTTGACACAAAAGTTATAGGTTTGGAAATTATCTTTCTAACCTGATAAGACCTATTAAATTATGTTAATGCGAGAGAGTTATAGCTAAAACATTAAGATAGTCTCCAAATTAATAGGCGTCACACTATGGGGCCCATGACTCAAATTGTGAGATGAATTAGTAAACGTGATCAACATAAAAGTTATATAAATTATAATGATCTAAAAAATTAAATAATTGTAACTTAATTTTGAATTCATATGAAAGATTTATGCCCAAATTACTAAAATTATTTGTAAAAAAATAATTCACTACAAAAAGTGTCACTTGTGAGGCCCAATGACTCAATTTAGAGGCTTAATTAGAAAAAGTGTTCAACATCAAAGTTTTAAGCCTTGACATTATCTAAATAAAAAAAATTATTCAATTTAAAATTAATATGAGAAAGTTATGAATAATTTACTATAACTGTGTCTAGTAGGGCAAAAATGGAATTAGGTAAAATACAATGAGATGCATTATGCTGAAAAATATTATCATTATGTTCTATTATATTAGTGAGAATTGCTCATGTATATGTATATGTAAATAAGATATAGGATTCATGTGATACTTGTAGAATTTTCTGACATGGAGGCAACAAGCCTAGTTCGAAAGGACATTGAGGATGATTGAAAGTTGGAAAGCTTGTGGAGTAGGTAACTTAGCGAATCTTAATGTAAGTAAGCCCCCTTTTGATTAAATGTAAGAGTGAATAGGGTTACCTAATAGCCCATTTGTTTGTACCAGGCTTGTATATTTTGGTTGGGGGATAGTGGATATCCCAAAATTGTTAAGTTTGATGTTTATTTGGTTTGTATGCTTATATGAATATAGGGATGACAAGTATCCCTTGGGTTGAAAGAAGTACATGTTATTTATGATATGAATTTAAGTTTATTCAGGATAAGAATTATCCAAATTATTTATTTTATGAATGCATGAATTGGTAGGGATTATAAGCATCCCAAATAGTTAATTGATCCATTATGATTTGATATGCCTAAATGGCATAGAACACTGTCATGATATTATACATGTTTTGATTCCAAATATGCAAATATGGTTGATTATTATTTTTTATTGTACCTGCCTACTTATTGAGTTGCTCGGACTCACACCTTCTTATGTTATTTTTTTAGTTGATAGGTCAGGACCAGAGAAAAGGCAAGGTTAGTATGGAAGCATAGCAGTTGAATGTATGCTTTTAAAATTATATTAACATTGAGCAATTTTCATCTTATGTACATAGGTGATTGTAATTAATTCATGCCTAATAATCTATATCATGTATTAAAGATTTAATAATGTATAGTTGAAATTTATAGACATGTCAGTGTAATAATGGACTTTGATGTGGATGGTGTAAAGAGATAGATGTGTATGGTGGAGAAGTGAATGCATTGCCATCATGATGTAACCGTGGTCCTAGGGGGAAGCCTGTGGAGTTAGGGGTATTGTGAAGGTGAACTATGGAGTATTTTATTTCTTATTTATGAATTTAATAATAAAAAATGTATTGTCACAAATGTTGAATGCTTATACCCTAGGTGGACAGCCCCATTTATAGGGGAGACGTTGTCCGATTTTTTGTAGAAATTAGGGCAACCAAAAAATGGTATTAGAGAAACCCTTCCTTGGTAGTGGGGAAATTTTTGTGTAATTGTAGTATATTTACAGTATAAAATGGAGTAACGGCCTCAGGTGAGCCAGGCATTACACACTGGTTGATGTTTATATGTTGTCTGACTTTCACGACATGGATATAAGATAAATGAGATAGAAAGTATCCCATGTCTTTATTTATAATGATAGTTATTCTTGTATATGTATGTCTAGATGTGAGGAATAAAGAATATCTCCTACTTATGTTATATAGGATACTTTATATTATTGTGTCTTTCATTGTATGGATTGATAGGGATAGTAATTATCCCAAATTGAGTTCCTTCTTGTGATAATGTGAATGGATAGAGTAGATGGGATAAGTGAAATCCCTTGATTGTGTTGATATTGTATTATATTATGTGAATGTATATATGAATGGAACGTAGAGCATTCCATGAAGTGTATTTGACAGAATGGTATGATACTGTGCCTGAATGGTACATTTATGATATGTAGTGCCTGCATGGCAAAATATTATATTTGATATGTTTTGTACAATAAAGATATGTATGTTATGTTTACATCTAAAGATGAGATGTGAGTGAATTGTATTTATGGTTATGGTTCTCAGATACCATGACTAAATGGTTCATGACAGAATGGTTAATATATTTATATTCTGGGTTTGTGTGAATTATGTTGTTTTGAATTAATTATTTACTAAAGTGCCTACATATTGAGTTCGCCTGGGACTCATGGCTTCTTATTTTAAGTTTTTTTTAGTTGGCAGGTCAGTTAAGGAATCCCAATTATGGGATGGGGCTAGTGAGCAAAAAGTGAAGATATTTTCTTTATGGTCTGATAAATCAAAATGGGATTATATAACATTTTGTATAATTTTATTTTAAAGATTCAGAATGTATATTAAAAATTATTGGCATGTCATAGTAAGTTAATTCTAAAATTATGAATGGATCTGTATGATTCAAGTGAAATATATTGGCATCATTATTTAGTTTTGGTCTGGGCAGCTATGGGTGTGGGTGTGAGTTTCATGGTTAGTATTATTGTTTTATAATTATTAAAATGTTAATTTTAAATAATTAAATATATGCCAAGTATAGATCCTTATATTTCAGGGTAGACTATCAGATTTTTGGCAAATGTTTCCCTTCAAAATGGGGAAGATACAAGGTAATGGTCAAACGCATAGGCCCTTAGGGTAGGACATGACATTAGCTCTTCCCCCTTTTTATTAGAAGCAAAAATAAGGGAGTGTAGAAATGCAGAAAATGCATAAGAAAGAGAGAAAATCAATATCCAAAGTAAGAATTAAAAAGTCATAAGTGTGTGGTTCAAAGAGTCAAGCAAGTGTCAACTTAAAAGATTGATAATGACAAGATAGGTTTAAATTACCCTCAACTACTTAAAACTAGAAAGAGAATTTTTGTCTTCAATGGCAGCTTCATTTGGGAGGAGCTAGCTTGGCCTTCTTTGAGGTGGAATCTGAGTGATTAGAAGAAGAAGATGCTTGAATTTGGTCCCTAATGTACACTTGCAAGTCAGCTTTGAGGGAACCTTGACTAGCTATAAGTAGGGCCTGCAAGGTAGAAACATTAAGTTATGGAGAAGTAAAAGTGGTTGTGACATGAGGGGTGGAGGAAGGAGTGGGAATGAGAGAAGTAGGAGTAGGAATAGTGGTAGTTAGAGTGTGTTGAGTATCTGAGATAGTAGTTTCTGAATCATCTCCAGCCTTCCCATCCTTCCCATCCTTTCCATGAGAACCCTCCTCTTCTCCTAGATCTTAGCCCTCTCCTAAAACATCTTTAAAGTATTCTTTTTTACCCTCATTATCGCCTTCAACTTCTTCTTCTTCATGAATTTCTTTTTGAACTTCATCTTCTTTCATCTAAGTTTCTTCTTACTATCTCTAGGGACTTTTAAAATCATTCTCCACTTAGCATCCCCATGCTTTATGTATCTCATCCTTCTTAATCTTGTGGATGCTATGTAGTAAATCAGAACACATTTTTGGATATTAACTACATCATGTCCACCATCCCTTGGAAACAGGGGATGAGTCAGTATAGGATGAACTAACTTAAACTCTACAAAAGAGAATTCATTATTTTTGAATCCTTCCTTTTTTGTAGACAAAGACTCTTTTCCTGTCAAGTATTCAACTGCTTCTTTTTTGTCGTATGTTTTGTCTGCAGAAAAATATGGCAGTTATTGAACCAAATGGTATACATGGTAAACAGCCAAGTTTTGATGATGAGCAACAACATATGAGTGAATACTTGTGATATAGACAATTGTGTTTCCAAGCATTTCAGAAATAAATATAAATATACGGGAAAAAAACTTAGATGGAGTGGACAACATACACAAAGAATGCATTAGCAAACAAAATCCATTGACCAAAAGAAGACAAAAATGCTCAGAAAGAATGATACTGAAACTTTGAAAAGAAGCCATAAAGTACATCTATAGCTATGAAGTTCAAGCCTCATTGAATGATCAAATAAAACTCCTACAAATAAAGTCAGTATTAGATAGCATCTACCTTAGATAGATTTAAACAAATTATTCCATAGACAAGTTATATAAACTACTTGTGTTTAACATTTGTCCACAACATAAAGATAAATTTAGTTTGCAGAAGCAGAGATGAAGTGAAGCTAAATGCAGACAAATGAAGAGCTAAAAATGGATTCAATTTATTCAAGTATTTGTCTCTCACAAAAAGTTAATCTAGAACTAAAGAAGATCAAGGAACTTGTTTGCAATCCTCTACAAAAGATATAGTAGTTGAAGTAGAAATGGTATAGCAACTACAAATTAACAACTTTGTTTGTCATCTTCATCTGCAAGTTCGTTTGCCACTTGCAACCGACAAACCATTAGACGAACCACTGAAGAAATGATTTTTTTATGCCTCAATGATTCATCTGTTACTTCTAATAGACGAACCATTAGACAAACTGCTAGAAACAGGATTTGTTTGCCCCTTGTAACTTTGTCTATCATTTACGATAAACAAACCAATAGATGAACTATTTGAAAGACTTCATCTGCGGCTTACAACTTTTTCTGTAGATCTCTATAGACAAATAATAGACAAAGTCTACTATGAAGAAGTTTTGTCCATGGTAAGAAGAGTTGTCTGCTACTTACAACAGATGAATTGATAAACAAAGTTACTTCATCTGATGAAAGAAAACTTCATCTAATGAACAGTAAAAAGAAGAACTTAGTCTACAACTTTGCAATTTGTTTGTCACTTACAACAGATAAACTAGAAGATGAAGTAAAATTACAACAACGATCTCAGGCAAATTTACAAAGATGAAGCTGTCTATTATGTGAATCTATTCAGAGCCAATTTGTCTATAACTTACAAGAGACAATCTAGGACTTGATCAAACAAAGTCCTCAAACAAACCATGACTGAATCTCTATGGCATATCATGATGAGTAGAAGCTACTTGTACTAGACATTGCTGATTGCACTCTCCGGTCAAGCTTTCATTCGAAGTAGATTCAACTAAACAAATTAGATAAATTAAGCTTAGCTAAAGATGAAATGAAATTCAAAGGAAAGAAGTCTTCACTGTAACAAAGATTGCAACTCTCAGAGGCTGCATCCCTTTAGGCTTAATGAGCATCTTTCCAAAATAATGAAAGAGTCAGTCATAGAAAAAAGTCTTTATCTAATATTTGCTAAAATTGGAAAGGCATCTTCTTCAATGGCGGAACTATAGTCTTTCCGACTACATTGAGTTTATTAAGAAGATAGCTTTTTAATAGGAAAAAATTTAGAACAGTCTTCAATATTCAAAGAAAACCAACTACCTCCAATGAACAAAAAGTTTTGAAGTAATATAAAGGTAGTGCAATGTCAACAAAGAAGGTTGAGGAAACTAAGAGAAAAATAAGAATAGAGCTTAAATGAGTAACATCTCTCAATTAGACTATGCTTTCTCCTAGATATTCATCTTCATTAACATGATAGACAATGAGCCTAAAATGATCTATCTTAATCATATATCTGGAGTATTGATATCTAATGTGCTTCAATGAGTTACCATTTTATTTATGCTTAAACTATGTACAAATCAGCCTAGTAAAAGAGGCAACATAATGTGCAAAATGAGTATTGTTAATTAGCTATGTGAGTTAGTGGTGAGCTAAAGAAAAAACATTGTATGAGTTGTTGGTGAGCTCTAGAAAACCAAGAAGTTTGCTAGTGATCTTAGAAACTAGTGAGTTTCTTGATGAGCTTGTGAAAACCAGAAGAGTGCTGGGAGCATTATGTTTATGATCCTTGGAGCTGGAATCCAAAAGTGTTGGGAACACTGATAACGCCCCCTAGAGCTGGAATCTAGAAGAATGTTGGGAGTACTAGTGTATTTCCATTATATGGGATATAGTGGAACCCAAGGCACAATGAGTGTGTGCTCTTGGAAGAGTGGATGTAGAGACGGGCTTCCCGAACCACTATAAAAATTGTGTTGTTTGTGTGTGTGTTTGCCTATTTGTTTTATTCTTCATTACTTTACTTAGCATGTGTGCATGTTTTATTCTTCATTACTTATATTGTTAACAAATATGCTTAGAATGTGTGCATGTTTATAAAGGTTTAAATTATGCCAACATACATTAATAATGCATTTAATCTTTAATATGGTGAATCTTATGTTTGAACTATGTTTTATTGAGATATCATAATAAGGCACTTAGATAAAGATGTATATTATCCTTGCTCCGCAACAGGTAGAAATTACATAAGGATAAATACATTCTAATTAAATGATGTATCTGAAAGCTAACAATGTAGCGAGTGCAGAAATTTCTAAGTGTAAGACATCAATCAACTACCTCAACTAGTTGCTACATTTCGGAAGAATTAAAATGAAGATCATAATTTAGAAAAAAAGAAGAGAATGAAGAAACAAGGCTTCAAAATTTGCAATAAAGAGAGCTTGCTTTGTCTACTTCCATAAACAAATGTAATGGAAAAAATAGTTGAAGATGAAGCCATCATCAAAGAGCTTAAATTGCATTCAAGAAATTCAGACTCTCTATCAGCCAGCGTTTGTCTGAGACAAAGTAAGAAGAAGTAATTTCATCAAGCACTCGAACAAATGAAGAAGAAAAAACACAAAGAAACAATCGCTCGAACAATCATGCACAAAGAGAAGAGACTTTGTCTGAAAAATAAAGCTAGAAGTAAGAATTCATTCAAGGATAAGAAGGCAAGATGACAAGACAAATAGAAACAATTTCATCCAAGCAAAAATAGACAAATCAAGAATGAATTTGCAAAGACAAACTTTATTAGTCACTTGGACAAATGCACACAATGTGGCACTTTGTCTAACCAACTGGTCAAACAAATGTGCTTAATGGGAGGAACTTCGTCTTTAACCATTATGCTCAGACAAATGAATAAAACATGAACATACTTTGTTTGACCACAGAGGAACATAGTAAGACGAACTTCATCCATCACTTAGTACAGACAAATATGGAACAAAAGAAGAACTCCTTACTTCATCTGATCAAGCAGACAAAAAGATAAAGCTGAATTTGTATGTAGACTAGTTCGACTTTGTTTATGGTGTCAAAATTTGTTTATTACTTACTACTGAAAGTTTCAACTAATAGACATAATTCAAGGGAGAATTCATCCGAAACTTTCTACAAAAAAATCCAGAGATAGGGAGAGGCCGTAACTTATCTGAGGTTAATTGATTTATGTAACTTGCATCTAAATGGCACCTGCACTCATGCTTTCATTGTACAGACTTGTTTATTCATCACTTTTGGCAATAAGCAGCATTGTAGGCTTTCCAACTGTGACAAGCCAAATGAGGAACATCTTTTGACATAGCTTATCTTCCTCTTTGAATGGCATTGCAATAGCTTGAGACAAATTAGGAGGCATGCACTCCAATGGAAAGAAATCACAACAGTCTTCAACATTCATTGCTGCATCCGTCTCTACATCAAAGGAACCCATTCTTCTCTAACTGTTGAGTTTTTGAAGAAGCTATTTAAAGAGAAGAGTTAGGATGATTTCACATGGTGAAGGAAAGCTTTTCAAGTGTGCTTGAACTTATACAAATCCTTCCACCCATGGCTTAGAGCTTAAACCATCATCTATCCTTTATGAGCTTATATCTGCAAATCTTTATGGCCAGTGTCTTTATATTATGGGAAGATCTTTTTGTATTTCTAGAGTTGTAAAAGATCATATCTTCCCTTGTAATTCATTATCACACTTTGTAAAAAAGTGTAAGTTTTATAGTTAATCTAAAAACCAAAGAGTTGATGGCAATCTCTGGAAAACCATCAATTTTGCTAATGAGCTTCGAAGCTAGTGAGTTTGTGGTGAGCTCGGGAAAACCACATTGTATGAGTTGTTGGTAAGCTAGAGAAAACAAACAAGTTTACTGATGATTTTCAAAACTAGTGAGTTTCCTAGTGAACTTGTGAAAACCAGAAGAATGCTGGAAGAACTAGTTTATACCCCCTAGAGCTAGAATCTAAAAAGAGTACTGGGAGCATTATTGTACTTCTATTATATGGGATATAATGAAACCCAAGACACAAGGAGAGTATGCTCTTGGAAGAGTGGATGTAGGAATGATTGCTCAAACCACTATAAAAATCATATTGTCTATGTGTGCTTATTTATTTATTGTTCTATGCTTTCATGTTCTATTACCTAGTTTAGTATATAAGCATGAAAAGAAGGAAAGCAATTTTACAGGGGTAAAGTGATTAATTTTCATAAACTCAATTCACCCCTCCCCTCTTGAGTTGAGCCACCTTACGAGACTCTAGAAAGATGAGGGTTTCTTTTGTTTTGGAGTTGAAACTCTTTTTCTAGGAGTGTATCTTTTTGGTATAGGTATGGAAGATTTTGGAGTAGCTTTGGACTTTGTAGGTAATGGAGAATGTTTTGTTTTTAGATGGGTTACTTTTCCCATGTTTTGGTTTGAGAGAAGTATCTATATGATATGGTGATGTGTGAATGGGAGTTTTTGGATTAGTTTCTTGAACTAGATCTGGAGATGGAATATGAGCTTCATCCACATCAATTGGATCTTACTGTGAAGTTTATCTTACTAGAGTTTTAGTGGGATCTTGAATTAGAAGCCCACCAGTTCTTCTTCTTATTCTAGGAGGAGAAGGTCTAGTAGTAGAGTTATCCTCCAACTTTCTCTTCCCTTTTTCCTCATATGTGGCTTTCTTCGAAACAACAATCTTTAGTCAAAAGGACTGAAATAAAAATGAAATTTAGGAATTTTGAACAATGTAAGTCTAAGGCTCAAGTTGATTCAGAACAAAAGGTTAAACATGAAGGGATATATTGCAAGAGCCAATAGTATGAAACATGGCAAGAACCAACCGTAACACACATCTAAACATGTGGTGGTTTCAAAATTGTTACAACAACAACTAAACATTCTGCATCGCATTGGTGCATAACCAGGCATGATCCATTAGCATTAATCTTGGGATAAACCCAAAAACTAACTGTTAAACAATTCATCAAGGTTATGAATTCAATGAAACAATATGAGTAGTGATGAAAAAAGGGACAACTAAGAATAATCATGACAATATTAAAGAATTTTATTGACAAGCAATAAAGAATTGAGTTCAAGTTGTAGAATAACAAGGATATGAGGGAGTGAATACTAAAATATAGAATCAAAACATAAATTTCAATCCAAAAAATCAAAACTTTTTCATCTAGACCATACAAATAGGGTATCTCCATAGAAAAATGATGTTTAAACAAAACATCCATTAACAATATGGAAATTCAACAAGATATGGATTAATATTGACAAATTTCATATGAAATGGAAAATTAGAAGGAAAATTTTCTTTCGAATGTGTGAAAATTTTATGATACACTCTCATTCAACCAAGGGCTTTGAATTTGAATAAGAAAATCATGAAATAGAAGGAAGATTAGAAAGAAAATCCCCAATTTCACACATTCGATAACAAAAATGTAAAACCCATTGAGAAATTTTGAAGGCAAGAGAAATACTATGTTTTTTATGATGATGGATGAATGTAATCAAGCCAAATCCATCAAATTGCATAATGGGAAGGAGCAAAAACCTTTGAGAATCAAATGGATTTTTCACCTAGGTTTAGGGAGAAGATAAGAAATTGTCCCTCCCAAATTGTTACACTCCAAGTTTAGAATCCATCGACGTTTACGATCCGTTGACATTTTTCTATAGTCAACATTTTGTAAAACGGACAAAATTCACACAAATATATCTTTTATTCTATGCATGCTATGCATCATGCAAAAGGATCTATAATTCCAAGTATTGATCCTGTTTAAATGGTGACTCAACAAGGGAGGGGGGTGAATTAAGTCTTTAAAACTTTTGGCCAGATAAAAACTATAGTGCAAAGATGAGTAAGAGATAGATAGCACAAAGCACTTAGATTGGTATTTTTATAGTGGTTAGGCCCTTTATTAGATTCCTACTCCATTTCTCTGAGTTAGCCTTTGCTACTAAACTCAGGTTCCACTAACACTCTCTTTGATTAGTATCTTCTAATTAAATAAATACACTTGTTGGTTTCCAAGCACACCGACTAATTTTACAACTACCTAAGCAAGTTTCCTACTTGCTTATAGTATTCAAATGCAGAAGTAAATAACTATGTACAAATCTTGATGCCTTTAATAGGCTGGTTTGTACAATGTTAAGGAACAATAAACCCAATAAATATAATAGTAAGCAATAAAAGTCAATCTCCAATAGTGGTTGAAAAGGTAGCTTTGGATGATTGTTGGAGTGTGGCGCAGTAGAGTTGATTTTGTGGAAGAAAACTTTAAAGGATGAGTAAATGCTCTCTTTTCTTTTTATTTTTCAGAAACTTATTCTTTTTTCATTCCCACTTAACTCTTTTTATATTGATGCTTATGACTACTACTATTGTGGTGGATGAGGCTCATTAAATGCAAGGAAATGTTTGAATTTATGACCATGAGCATTTTGCGTGGTTTCAAAGTTTCTGACATTGTAACATTAGATCCTCTAATCTTCGGATTGAATTTTGGTGCCTCTGAAGTGGCGCGAACATGGTGACTTGTGTCGAATCCATTAAGAGCTAACTCCGAAGTGCTTCTTTGTCTTCAAAGTACTTATCCTATGACTCTGAGAAACTAATTCTGAACTACTTCACTTGGCTCTGAAGTGCTCTTAATGACTCTGAGAAATTCAATATCTGACTCTGAAGTACTTCATTTTCTAAGAAGTGTTTAATTTGTGATTCTGAATCTGTACAGTGCTTTATCATACAAAAGCTGACTCTAAAGAACTCTATTATCTCTGAAGTACTTAATCTACAACTCTGATGCTATACAATTTCTGAAACCAATGAGTCATATTCTTTGAAGACTTGTTCTGTTAGCTCCAAAGTCATTTTCGTCTATCTTCAAAGTGCCTTATTAACTTCAAAGAGCTTGTCAACTTTACCAACTCTGAAGTTATTGAGCTTATGACTCTAATGAGATTGTCTTCTATTTTTGAAGTGCTTGACTAACTCTGACGTTATTGAACTGTGACTCCAAGTTCTTTGAATAATTTTAAAATTTTTGTTTCATTCAACTAAGTATTCTTTTGAGTATATTTTTGATTTCTATCCATGGTTATCTTTAGCATTTACTTGGTTTCTTCCTTTGAAAGGTTACTTTATGCTTGAAGTCATTTGAAACAACTTATTTGATCATTATGAAGGTTATTTTCAAGGTTTAAATGAAAAATGTTTCTGCAAGCACTTGAGAATAAATTGTTAGTACCTTAATGTTTCACTCATGTCTTTGCTCATCATCAAAACATTATTAGTTAAGAATGTTCATCATCAAAATCAAGCTAGATAAAAGAGTGTGCTCAACATTTTCCCCCTTTTTGATGATGACAAAACATTGAGTGATATACCTTTCAAAACTATACATTAGAATACTTAATAAAGAGGTTTAAAGAGGCTAAATACATGGTTGATATATTATGTATTTCTATTGATTTAGTGTAGCTCCCCCTAAATGGGTGCATTACATTTGCTGCATTTTCTCCCACTTTTTGTCAGAATCAAAAAGGTCAAAAAATGATAAACAGAAAGAAATGTGTCTCAAAAAGACTAAAATTACATTAAATCATAGTTTACAAGAGAGCACATCATGAAAGAGAGAATGTCATCAGGGAGATCTATAAAAAAAATAAAAATACAGATGTAGCAGAATCACTTGGGTGGTTTGGATTTTCTCTGATAGGTTTTGGGAAAGGTGTAAGTAGGTTTAATAGGTTGTAGTTTAGAAGGGGACTGGCATTGTTTAGAAATGGCACATTTAGTCTTTTTGATGGAGGAGGTGGAATGAAAAATGGATCTTTTGGAATTGCAATTGGGGGTTCATGGGTGTAGGCTTTAGGCCCACAGTTAATGACATCAATCTCAAAAAGTTAGGTCTAGCTACTCAGGAAAGAAGACTAGAGTGCCTTTTAAGATGGCTTCGGTGTTGACATTCATCCTTGCAGCATATTCTTCATAGTACATGGAATGCTTGAAAGAGGGACCTTTTATGTTCTTTGGAAGGTAGAATTCTTGGCTTTCTCTTGGGTTTAGAAGATGTTACTTGGGTATGGGTTTTGGGTTGGGGACAGCAGGTGGTTTTCTTAAGGCTTTAGTTGGTGAAGGAGGTGTAGTTGGTTTAGGTGAGGGAGAAGATTTCGAATAGCTCACCCAAATTTTGTATTGAAGTGATGAATCATTGAACTGTGGATATGGGAGAGGAATATTGTCAGCATTAACTTGCAAATTAACATGGGAGTAGAATGAAGATTCTTCCTCAGTTATAAAAATGATCTAATGAGGACTTAAGGAGAATGGAAATGAATGTCTAGGATGCCTAGACTTTCGGAGTGAGTGAAAAAGTTTTTAAGAGTATTCTTGAATGATTAACTCTTTATTAGGAATTTGAATTTTATGGCAATTGGTAGTCAAGGGAAGATTAGGAGTGAGTCAAATCCTAGTTAAAGTGTTAGGATCTGTTAGTTTTGGGAAAGACTTTTCCTGAGGATAGAGAATGATAATTTGAGAAAGTAACATCCGAAAAATCACGGAATTTATTTCTGATCTACTCCTAAACTGAGCATATGTCATCCTAATAGGGCTTGAGATACGAAGAAGAATATCGAGATTATCATCAGTTGGTTTTGGAGGAAGAGGAGGAGGAGGGGCTTTCTTCTATAAATGTGGAGGAAGTTCTTCAATTTGAGTTAGAAAGATTTCTCCTGGAAAAATGAGATCATAATAAGACTAGTCCAGGTAACTTGATGGTGCGGGAAGGAAATAGAACCTAGGAAGGGTCTGTGAAATACTTTCCATGCCTAATAATAGGTCTACATAGATTAGAGAGGTATTCCTCACACAAATTTGGAGAGAATTCAGTAGGTGGGAAAATAGGAAGTACAGAAGAAGGTTGTGTTTGAGGGGATGGAGAAAAAACTTCAGTAAGTTCAACCTCAGGCTAAATAACTTTTGGAATTACAGGGGATGAGTGTGAAGAATGTGTGAGGGAATGAATTGGTGAATGAGTTCTGATTGGATAGAAGTAAGTTGGAGATGGAGAATGTGAGTGATAAGTTTGGTCTCTAAATGACACTACTAATAAAGTTAGAGAGTCAAACTTTTGATCAATCTTATCAGCTTTAAATGAGAGAAATGACATGGAGTTCTCTAGCCTATGATCAATTTTGTCAATTTGAAGAGCTAGAGATGATAAAAGATTTTCAATGTGTCCAAGTCTGTTTTCTAGGTTTTGTGGTTGAGTAGTGGAGATTGATGGAGTAGTTAGTATGGATGGCTGTTGGGAAGGTCTCATTGGAGATGGAGACCTAACGAGTGTGAAGGAGGTAGTTGGTGCTGCTACTACTATCTCATTTTCTTCTCTCAAAATTTCCTCTGACTCCTTTTCTCTAACATTTCTTACATCTTCTCTTGAAATTTCTTCTCTTCTTTCTACTTCTGTTTGAACTTCTATGAGAAGTTCTTTTCTTGTTTCCAGAGTCACGTCTTGTTAGGATTTCTACTTCTTCTTCTTCTGATCTCGATCATTTTAGTTGTGCTACTCTTCTAGGTTTTTCATTGATCTAGGCTTGTGATGTTTGCTTGAAACCTATTCTTTTCAAAGTTCTTTCATCAACTATGTCTGAGTCTTTAGACTCTTCTCCCTTTTCTCCAGATAGATTTACTCCTACCTCTTTGAGAATCATTGTGTAGATCATCCCATAGGGAAGTGGAAACCTTGTTGTAAATTTCACTAAATACAGATGATCCACTATAATTTGTGCAAGATTCACCTTCTTCTTGTTTTTCAAAGCCCATAAAACTTTTGCATCTTTCTTTGAAATGGAATATGTGGCTCCCATTCTTGGATACACATTGTTTATTACCATAATGTATGCCAACTTAAGATTTAGACATAGATAACTGGCATGTAAGTAATTTCTTTTTCATCTATCTCAACTCTGGCCAAGTTTGAGAATAGTCTTGCTTGGCTTGATGGACGTTCTACTTGTTCTTCCTCAAGTTCAGGAAGATTAAAAACTCTTCTCAAGCTATCAGTGGATAAGTTTATCTTAACTTCTCCTATCCATGACTTTTGAGTGCTTGAGTTTAGGTTACTGATTAGGGTTTTGACTAATCTAGGATAGCAAATCTCCTTGTAGCTTAGAAAGTCAACCCATCCTTGGAATCAAAACCAATCACATACTTCTAAATTCATTTCTCTTTCTCCAAAACTTCAACATTAAATACTCTTCCTCTAACAAATTTCTTCTTTTGATATTTTTGAAGATACTGAGAGTAAGCAGTTTCTCTATTCAGAAATATTACCTCAAGAGTACCGTCTTCACATCTTACTCTCTTAGAAATGGTCCTTTCTAAAGATTCCTCTCTTTCCCTTCATTTGTTACCTGATTAAGTTCTTTTCATCCTTGCCATTGCAGTAGAGTGAACTAGGGTTTTGAAATAGAGAGGATTTCTAATTGAATATGGAGGAAATGATGGAATAAAATTGTACCTTTTGTTGAAAAAGATGTAATGGAAGGCCTCTGTGTTTGAATCAAGCAAGAAGATGGGGAGTTTCTTCGGAGAGGGGATATCGAACGCTTGATGGAAAATGGGGGATTTTAGGTTTTCAGAGGTCTTTGAGGATTTTAATGAGTAATGGGTTGTTGGACTCACCAATCAAGGTTTTGGTTTCTCCAAAACACTAAAGGATTCTATCTTTGGAGACTCCGAAATAAACATACTAGGAAATGTGTGATCTTCGGAGGCAACAAAATAGGTTAGGTTTAAAATTTAGGCTTTGAAGACTCTGATATTTTACTTTAGAGGTAACATAGGCTATCGGAGGTTTCGATCTGGGTTATGAGAGGGTCCAAAAGTGATTTTGGAGGCTTTGATATGACATGATTGATTTTTTTTTAATTTGTGCTTTTGATCTTTCTTAATAGAATGAGCAATAAAGAGTATATTTAAATCATCACTTAGATGTTCTATAAATTAAAAATTAAGCACATGGGTCTAAAACACCTAGTTCTCTTCTTAACATGGTAAATCTATCTTCTGGAAGAGGCTTAGTAAATATATCTGCTAGTTGATTTTATGTTGGCATAAATTCTAAACAGATATTATGATTTTGAGCATGATCTCTAATAAAGTGATACCTAATTGCTATATGTTCTGTTCTTGAATGCAAAACTAGATTCTTATTTAAATTTATAGCACTAGTATTGTCACATCTTATAGGTATATCAACAAAGTTAAGGCCAAAATCACTTAATTTTTGTTTCATTCATAGGATCTACACACAACAAATATCTACTGCTACTATTCTACTTCAACAGTTGATAATGCAACAGATATTTATTTCTTGGAGAACTATGATATGATCATGCTCCCTAGAAACTAATATAACCCTAAGGTACTCTTTCTATCCTCTTTATATTCGGTAAATTTTGCATCTAAGTACCCAACCAAATTGAAATCAGAACCTTTTGGATACCACAAACCGAGGTTTGATGTTTCTAATAGGTATCTAAAGATTCTCTTCACAATAATAAGGTGTGACTCTTAGGGATATAACTGGATTCTAGCACACATATAGATGTTAAACATTATATTTTGTCTACTGGCAGTCAAATATAATAATCATCCTATCATACTCCTATAGAGTTTGTGATAGATAGATTTACCTCTTTCATATTTGTCCATTTTTATTGAAGTACTCATTAGTGTTTTATATCTTTTACCATCTTCAATGTTGAATATCTTTAAAAGTTCTTTTCTATACTTGACTTGGTGGATGAAAATTCCTTCTTTCTCTTGTTTGATTTGTAGTCCCAAGAAGACGTTGAGTTCACCCATCAAGCTCATTTTCAAATTCTCCCTGCATTATCTTGGAAAATTCTTAGCACAAGTTGTTATTAGTTGCACCAAATACTATATCATCAACATAAATTTGAACTATGAGTATATCATTCTTTGCATGCTTAGTGAAGAGAGTGGTATCAACTTTACCTTTTGAAAAACCTTTTTTAATCAGAAATTTGTCTAGCCTCTCATACCAAGCTCTAGGAGCCTATTTCAGACCACAGAGGGCTTTCTTGAGTTTGAAGACATGATTTGGACTATGGGGGTCTTCAAACCTAGGGGGTTATTCCACATATACCTCTTCATTAATGAAACCATTCAAGAATGCATTCTTTACATCCATTTGATATAGCTTCAAATCTTTATATGATGCAAATGCAAGAAGCATTCTAATGGCTTCAATCCTAGCAACAGGGGCATATGATTCTTCAAAGTCAATACCTTCTTCTTGGTAATATCCCTTTGCAAATAATCTTGCCTTATTCCTCACTACAATTCTTGATTCATCCAACTTATTCCTAAAGAACCATTTGGTTCCTATGACAGATTGATGGTTTGGTCTTGGAACAAGAGTCCATACATAATTTCTTCTAAATTGGTCTAATTTTTCTTTCATAGCTAAAGTCCAATTTTTATCTTCTAATGCTTGGTCTATGCAAGTTTGCTCTAATTGAGAAATGAAGGCACAATTACCATATATTTGGTGATAGGATTATCTAGTTCTAACTTTATCATATGTGTTACCAATTATCTGATCTTCAAGACAAACATGCATGAACCTCCAATCTTTAGTATTACCTTGTTCATTTATCTCTGTTGTGGATGGTTCAATTTCATCCATTGTTGTCTCTGATAGTGGAACTTTTACTTATTTATCTTGTAACTTCAGTTTCTCCACACTTTTTGAAATATTATCTGTCTTATCATCAAAATCACTAGTTCTTTTCATGGATTTAGTATTTATTAAATTTGAAATTGATAGATTCCTATACAATCTTAAGTCTCAAGTTGTATATTCTGAATGCCTTGTTAATAATGGAATAACCCAGAAATATTCCTTGATCAGATCTGCCATCAAAATTTTTGAGATTTTCCTTGTCATTGTTAAGAATAAAGCATTTACAATCAAAAGTATGGAAATAAGAAATATTTGGCTTTTTGGCATAGTATAGTTCAAATGGAGTTTTGTTGAGTATGGGTCTAGCAAAGATTCTATTAATAACATAACATGAACTATTCATTGCTTCAGCCCAAAAATATTGTATTAGACTGTATTCACTCAACATCGTCATTGACATCTCTTGCAAAGATCTTTCTTTCTTTTGTGCTACTTCATTTTGTTGGGGTATTCTTGGTGTAGAGAAAGTTAAAATAATTTTATTATTTTTATAAAATTCAATGAATCTATGGTTGATGGTTCAAATTATAATTCCTAGCAACTATACAAACGTATAGCAATATAGGGTGTAATGCAAGGGTTGATACCAGAGAGAATGGTTGTAATGCTCAAGGTGTAAAATAAGGAAGTGTTGGAAAATATTACTAGGAGATGATAAATATGGACTAATTTAAAAACATTAAAGTTATTAAGCTTGGTACTTAAGTGTATGATAAGAAAATTTTGAAGATAAAGTGTAATTTGAGCAAATTGTATGAGAAAAGGAAGCGAATATGCTTTAGGCATCACTTGTACCCAAATATTTATATATGTAATGGATGATTTTAGAACAAGGGTTAACATGGAAGTTATAAATATTTGAATTATATTTATGATAAATCAAAAATCACATGAATTGGGTGTCATATGAGAAAGTTAGAGCTCAAATATTACAACTATCTTTAGAGCTGTAAACTAGGTTGAAATACAAGGTGTCACTTTGAGGTCAAATTATTCATATTATGAAATTGAATTAGAAAATGTGATCAACATAAAAGTTATAGATCTTGAAATTATTTTTACAATGAATTAAGAATCATATGGATACAACATCGTACAAGTAAGTTATGGCTAATATAGCATGGGCCAGTAGGGTCGGCACTAGCAACGCAAATCGGTGCCGGATTGATTTCCAGTGGTGCCCAATCAGGACTAGCAACACTGGTCAACAGCTATAGAAGCCCAACCCAATTCTTTTCTTGCCCTAGCCGTTCCATTTTCTCTCATTTCATTCTATTTCTCCCACTTTCATGCCCTAACCCCGTTTAGCCTTCTTTCATGCCATTTAAGCTAAGAAATCATCTTTCCCAGCTAGTAAATCATATGATCTTTTATTTAAACCCAACTCTCAATGATTTGAACCATGAAATTGAGAGAACAATCAAGTTTCCTTTAAATTGATTGTGCCAACTGAAGTTTTGGGCTTGGATTTATGTCCATAAGAGAAAACCATGCATGAATTGCTTGGTAAGTTGATTTTTCTCTCCTTATTTTTGATTTCTTAAATTAGGGTTTTGGGAATTTGGGGATTTTGGAGAAAAATGATGGATTTGATGTAGAAATCATGGGGAAATGATGTATGCATCTTGAAAAGGGTTTGGACTTGTTAAATTATGGTTCCCTAATTGAAATTTGGGTTTTCATGCTTTTATGGTTTTATGCATAAAGAAAATTGAGGAAAAATGTATGATTAGATGCAATAAACCTGGGGAAAATGGTTAATGGAAGGATTGAAATGTATTAAAACATGTATGGATTGATTTGGATCAGTGGAAATGAATTATGGGCTACGCCTTGAGTAAGGGTTAAAGAGGAATTTTGCATTTGGACCATATGAGCCACAAATTTATTGGACAAGACATCTAATTAGACTATTATTGAAGTTAATTACATGTTGGTCATGCTATATGATGATAGCATATGGTTGGAAATGGAATTCCTTGAGAATTCTTGTGAAAATATAATAATTTACATTGTGCCTATTAGCTAATTGATAAAATGTCTTGATGAAAGGTAAATTGAGTTTGATTATGACCCTAAGACCCTTATAGAAGAGATGTATTTAGAGCCTAATTGACATGTTGAAAAGGTTAATTAAATGTTGAATATATTGGTTTTTGATTGCATATTTATGAGAATGCAATTATGCATTTGGGAAGAAATGGATTTTACAATAAGTCAATTGTAGTATGCAATTCAGTGGTTTGAAATAAATCAATTTGAGTTATGTTATAAATGAATGAGATTTGGCTTTATACAGGATGATCTAAGAAGGATGAAAAGGTATAGAGCTTGAGGAACATGGTTTGGAGCTAAAGGCCTAAGGTAAGTAGGCACCCCTCCTTTGTTAGATATATTGTATGATTGGGGATGAAAATACTATTTGATTGTATCCGAGCATGGTTGTTTTGGTTGAGGATTGTGAACATCCCTTATGTGTTTGAGATTGATGTATTTGGTTTGTTGGGATAATGAGTATCCCTTTGTTTGGATTAGTTGTTGCTTGGTTTATGACAAAATATCATGATGTATTGGGGATAGAATATTCCCTAATGTGGTGAGAAGTGAATGTTCTACATGATATGATAGTGAATAATATGATTGCATATGTTGTACTAGGAATTTATGATGTACATGGAATATTGGACATGGTAATGTCAAGCATGGATTAGACATGTTTTGGATTTGAATATATTATATTTGAATTATTCATGTTTATTTTCTATCATATGCCTACTTACTAAGTTCACTTGAAACTCACACCTTCTTATGTTAGTTTTTTAGCTGGCAAGTCAAACAATGGAGCCAAGTAAGATATTATTCAGGTTGACATGATTAAATTAGGATTGGCATCCCAATGTGTGAGTATAATTTTATTTAATGATTCTAATCGCTGTATAATTGGAAACGAATTATGTAATTGATGTATATGGAAAAGTTGTGGCATGTCATGATAAGGTAATTGTAATTGTAGATGAATTATGTGTTAGTTAATTGAATTTATTGTCATCATGATTCTACCCAGATCTTGGGCTGTGGGTAGTTATGAGTATGTGTAAGTTCATAGAAAATATATTATTTTATGATTTTGAATCATATTAAGAATGTTGGATATTGAATTCATAATTTAAATTGGATTTGATATGATTAATACTAGGTTTAGAAGTTGATAATTGTATAAATTCATATGGTGTATGATTGTATAGGTTCGATAGCTCCATTTTCAAGGGAGATTCTATTCGATTTTTGATAAGAAAATAGTCAAGTTCCAAAATGTAATCCAAGCACCCCCACCCTAAAAGTGGGAAAATCATGGCAAATTTTAGTACAAAATGGTAGGTCATGCCTGCAAAAATGGGGCATGACAATGATCAAACTGACTTAATTAATTTCTATTATAGAACTCTCCTAGCTGTAAAATGAATGTATTTATAACTAAACAGACATGGAATAATGTTTGGTATAATTTCCAAATTTTAGAAACTTAATAGAATGAAAGTAAATCAATGGTTAATTATAATGCAAAGAGATTAGTAAGATGTAAAAGTCTAGGGATCCAATTTTGCTACTAGATGATACCTCTTTGCTAATGGAATGTTGGATTTAATGCTTCAATTGGGTTTGTTCTTTTAAAAGTATGATTATTACTGTTAGGTGTGTGGGTTTAAATTAAGTCCTTTTACTTGTTCTAATTACCTATGGTGTGTAACATAATTGAGGTCAAAACCCATTAAGCTTAATAACATAATAATCAAAATAATATGGTTTAGCATATGGTGTTTACCTTAACCATCTATCTTTCTCATTTAAGGAACCTCATGGTTTAGCATATAGTATCTACCTTAACCATGCTTTCATAATTAGTCTAACTTATAATATTGGTGAACAAGCAATAAAATAAGTTAAATCATTACGAACAACATCATGAATGAAGCAAGATCATATAACATTAATAACCAACAATCCATATCAAAGAGTATCAAAAAGGGTTACATCTTCACCCTAGAAAAAGAGATTTAGCTCATAAGAAAAACCAAAATAACTCACTTAGACATGATGATCACAATGAAGAACATCTTCTCTCCTTTTTCTTTCTTACTCACAATCTCTCTTTTTTCTCCACAAGAAAACTCTCAGAAGTTGACCTCCAAATCTTAGAAAGAACTCTCAAAACTAAAGTGAGAAGTTTTCTCAAAAACCCTAACTTTTTCCTTAAAAACCCCACAGCTACACAATGCAAAAATTTTACAAAAATTATTGGGCCGTCGTTGGTTCTGGCAGTGCCAAATGGGTGCCAACAACACTAGCTTGCTATCCTGTCGATGGTGTTCATGGGTCCTAGCATCACCTTGGCTTCTCCTTTGCAGCTTGATTTTTTGCTCCTTTCAACTATTTTCTTTTCCATCCTTTGAGCTTCTTCTTTTTCTTCTTTAAGATGCCTAGAAAATCCAATAAATAAATATAAAATTTATCTAAAAGAAATAAGGATTTGCAAATAATTAAGCTTAAACATGTGTAATGTAAGTGAATAAAATTCACTCATCAAATAC
>JAYJMB010045228.1:0-14559 GCA_036873735.1 Pouteria campechiana
AGAGATGAATGCTCCTCTCCACTCCAGAGGGTAAATAATTTTCCTACACTTCAAAGCAATAGCCATTAGATAAATCTTATGGTTAGAATTCTTTTTGCAATTAGAAACTCAAATGAAGTGGTATACCTTTGCACCCGCTACAGGTGCAACTTAGGGGCAATCTACTTTTAATAAATCTTAACTCTATTTCTAAAATATTAACCCTAATCTTCAACTTAATCTTATTGTTTGGGTTCATTTTGAGTCTGGCTAGGGTTTAATCTGGGTTCAGGTTAAGATTTAAGTTGAGTTTCATGTTATTTATGATTTTTAATTCAAACTTTTTATAATCCATGTCTTATTTTAAACAAAGCTTTAAATTATCAAAACCTAATCAATTCAACTAGCATGTAATTAAAAATTAATGTGAAAATATCTCCAAAAAAACATGATATAAAGTAGAGAAATCAAATATTACATTGTCAATTTAATTATAATTTCATAAATATTTTGAGAACATAACAAATTTTGTTAAAGAATTTTATTAAAAAAATTAAATTTTAAAAATATTTTTTTATATAAACAGTATTCAAGAATATCATAGATAGATATAAAAACATATTAATGCAATAAATTTTTAAAAAATATATCATTGCATAATTTTATTTATTAAATGTATATACAAAGGGATATACATAATAAATTTAGGTTGTATTTGAGTTTTTTGGATTGAGTTTCATCAAACTCTAACTTTATTTAAAATCGGGTTGAGTTAAATATGATTTGAAAAACTAGAGTTTTCAAAAACCAACCTTAATATAGATTTTTTGGGTTAGGTTTGGGCTAAGCCTGCCCAAATTGCACCCTTAGCAAGCAACCAGATGAAGATGTGAAATGAAATTGTTGGCCTTGTCTAATGTTTATTAACTGTTCTCGGGTTGAATAGTCCCATGTTAGCGAAGGATCATATGCAATAATTGATTATTTTATTAATGCTTTGTTTATAAGGAGCAGGATATTTAATTTTACATAATTATTTATAAAAATTACTAAAAATATAAACATTTGGATACTAAAAATAGCTTTTAGTCAAAATTGCTTTTGTTTTCGTAAATAGAATCAATGTAGTCAAATTCTAAAGCAGTGTTTGATGAAAGTCTAAAATGTAAATTTGCAAATTAATTCTAATTTTTTCCTTTATTGTAAGATATCTTAATCTTTTCAAATTTATATATTGCCATCCATTTTCTATAAAATAATGCACAAACACAACCAAGGCCAACAAATTTTAACAATTGCACTCCTTTCAATGCCATTTACCCTGAATGATGAATTGGGGATTTTGCAAAGGGATATTTTAGTTAATTTTTTTTGTAATTTACATGCATATGGTGTAACTTTAATTTTCATTCTATTATGATCATTGTTATTAATTTATCTTGATATGGCCCTGGACGTTTCACATTTTAGGTTAAACAATGAATTTGAATATAAATTAAGATCACTTTGATCTAAAATAAGGATTACTTTTTTTGCTTAAATATTAATTTAAATTCCATCTGTCTGATTTTTTTGGGATTGGGTTAAGATTTTAAAAGTAGGTTTAGGATTAGGGTTGGGTTGAATTTTTATTAATAGAGTGGTTCGATATACACCACAACACCATTTTATAAAAATAAAAAATATAGTGACCGTTTTGAAAGTGTCGGTCAATAATTGATGGTCATCTGGAAATTTTCCTGGAGCAAGCTACAGAGAAGCGGCGAGTGCTGTGCCGCTGGTAAATGTCCGCCCTGGATTATTCTCTTTGTCAATGGAGGGAAGCGGCAACGTTTCGGAAGCCATATACGGGGACGACGAACAAACCCTAGAAGAAGGAGAATTCAAGCCGGACCTTAAGATGCTGAAATGCTCGATGCAGAAACCCGAGATGGAGAGCATGGAGAGCACATTCCAGCAGCGGATTCGATGGAGGGCGGCGATGCTACGTCAGGAAAGCAAGAGTCTCCAGACAACGGCAGGCGGAGGGCCAAGAAGAACAAGAAGAATAAAAACGGTCGATTGGGCTCCGACATTGCCGATAGTAATAGGCGAATTCCTCTGAACCCTGGTCAGAAAGCTTACGGCCATCTGCTCTATGGTGACTTGTTAGAAATGGCATGAAGTATGGTGATTCCTTTTAACTGCACGAGATGATCGTGAATCAGCCTAGTGGAATTATTTGTGATGGTTTTCATTCTCAAATTGCAGGTTTGTTGTGGATACCTGTAGGCTCTTGAGGGAAAAGAAGCATTACCTGGTTTGGAATGCTGTTGGTGTCCTTGGTGACTCTGCAGTTAGGGATCTTGTCAAAGAGATACAGTTTCTATGCTTTCTGAAGCTATGCATTGGTCACTGTAACCACCAATGCATAACTTATATGATGTTGATTTGGTAAGAGATTCAACAAATGTTTTGTTTATAACTGCTAGCGAATAATATGAAGTTTCTGTTTAGCAGTTATGAAATGTTTATACTTTTCTTGAATACATTAGATATATAAAATTCGTAGGTTATGATTAGCAGAAGATGTTTCATATCTGTGAAATGCAAGGTTTTTAATTTTACTAAATAACGATGGCAAAAGTTATGCTAACTCCATATATTGAGCACATATGGTTTTGTTGTATTTTTTATTCATGAAAAAATTCCTTTCCATTTTCATTTATCAAGTAGCATGAAGAAAAAACTTTTGGAGCAGAAATTGTTTATGATAAAAAGAAGAACATTCTGCTGATCCAGTCACCCACTTTAGAAGATCTGTGCAAGTCATGCAATGATCAGTAATCAACATGTTGTTGGAACATGCTTCTGGTAGATCTGTCAGCAATGGCTTAACTTTGTTCATGGCAGCAAATATGTTAAGTTTATAGGTTGTATTCTAACATCTTGCTTGTTCTGAGTCTAGACTCTAAAGGTTCATGCTCGTTGTTTTCTATCTAATGGAGCATGTGTCAAGTTCCATATGAAATTTAGTTTTTATGCTAGAATGAATATATGCAAATCAATGATGCCACCACCACTGCTACTTCTCCCAACTATTTGCACTTTGCCTTGCGAAATCACTCCAGTTGTTACGATAAGACTTCAATGATGATGGTGGTGATGATGAATGTTGAACTCAAAAAAAATTTGCTACTATGTTCCATCCGGGGCTGAAAGATGTACGGGGTTGAGGTAAAGCAAAATGCCCTGCTGAAAGTTTTTTTAGAATACTGGAAACCAGCACATTGAAATCTCATGTTCAAGGTGACCTGAATTTCTGTGGCAGTGCAATCCAATCCCATTGTGTTTATTGCTGGACCTTTTGTTTGGATCTAATGCTTTGCAGAACATCTACCTATACTTCTTAATACTGCATAGTTAGTGTTCAATGTTTGCATTTTTTCCCCCTTCCACGGTTTGATTATCTGTTCAGGATATCTGATTACATCTCTCCCTTCCAGGTGGATTCCATTCAGCGTATTAGGGGTCAATTAACTGCTGATGGGAAGTGCATGCGGACAGGTTGTGGCATATTGTGGAACATTCTTGAAACGTGTGAGCCAAAGGCATACAAAGAAATAATCGCGAGGGGAAAGGAGTTTGAGGTGAGAAAGCTATTAGAGTCCCACTTGATTTTATAATTGCTATATGCATACAAATGCCGCTCTGGTATGCAACAGACATCATGGGCATAATTATTTCTTTATATTCTGTTGAACTGACAGTCTCCTTGTGTTTATGTATCCAATTGGAATCATAGTTGTCTTCCAGGCAGTTTTTCAACTGAACAGTGTGTTTCTTGTGGATGTTCAGCCACTGTAACGAATTTAATCAACTTGGTGGGTGGGTTGCTATCACAAATGCTAATAGTCTGTCAGTTAAAGAGACATCTGTACCATGCCTGATGAGATGGCTGCCTGTCATGACTCATATCACATCTGCAGCAGGGGCCACCTATACATGAATCAGTCAATATATGAATGTTCAGTGCTGCATCTCCTGTGCAGTTGTAGGCTTGATGATACCAATTCTTTGTCACCTATTCCCTTTGCAAAAGCAGTTCAGGCCACAAAATGTTAAGCACACGAATGGTGAAGATGCTTGACTGGAAGTTGCACATGCATCTGATGGGTTTGCGGGCCATGTTCCAGGGAGTTCTCAGCCTTCATCAGAAGCAAAACTAGAACCTGATGGGGGGCATGTATCTGCTTTGAAAACAATATGAGCTCTCGTTTCTTACAATGACATATTTGGACATTACACTGAAGAGCAGCAAATTTGAATTTTGAAACGGAGAGCCACCATAGCTTGAGGAGTGGGACTATCTTTCTGCGCTGATTTGTTCCATTTCACTTAACTTTCTTGAAAGGTTAAAGTATGCTGGATTCTTTATCAATGGGAATATGAAATTACCATTGGCAATATTCATGCTGTGGGCTATGGCAGTTATTGCATCTGGCCTTCTGTTTATCTTTCAAGCACAAATTTCGACAACGTGATGATCCATGTCTCAGTTCAGATCAACAGAAGATTTTAATATTTCTGTGGGCTTTTCCAGTTGATATGTCCAGGCTGGAATTTTGATCGGTGCTAAGGGAGCACTTAACTATGTAAAGAGATGATTCAGGTTTTTCCGAAATTGATTTTTTTCTTTTTCTGAATTAAACGAGAGCCCAGTTTGTATTGAAGTGTATCTTGAATGCAGAAGAGAACAATAAATTTCCAAGTAAAATATTTATGATTATCTTGTACAATGCCTTCATCTCTTTTATAAGCATTAACAACTATTTAAGTGCAGGTAATATTAACAATATTCTTAGGTTCAGGAAGAATCTTTTTCAGCAGATTTGGTGAAAATGAATTATGAAAGGTCTTCTGTTATCCATAATAAATGATCCTCGTTTCCTCTCATTGGTTATTTCTAGGTAATCAGAGTTTTCTAACCCATCTCTTTTCTTTTCAGGTGTTGCTAAGGTGCTGTGATCTATGCATTTCTTCTGCTCTCTCATGTGTCCCTTGCTCTTTTCTTGCTGTGTTTCTTTTGCTAATTTTGGCTTACTCATGGAAGACAATACTCTTGGCACCTTTATTATAACAAATATTTTAAGAGGACTGAATTTCTTCTGCCTGGCATTACATAGCCAATGTTCTGAAAATTTACCATTCTAGACATACAGCCTGCAGTAGCTCAATCTCTTTTTTTTTTTTTTTAGTAGCTCAATCTATATGTCATACTGTTTGTCAATGTTCTCTTTTACCGTCACAGTTGTTAATTTACTATGACCTTTTATACTTATCACTTTTGCTTAATCGAAATGAGATGCTGAAGGCTGAACTACGGAGAAATGTTTTGAAGGCCAACAGCCTTAAGAGGTATTTGATAGCAAATCCCACCAATCTATGGTATTTCTTGATAAATCTACATCTCCAAACCCAATGAACTAGAACTGTTCTTGGCCTTATAATTTAACCATTTTTGGTTTGATTTATGGGCAAGCTTCTAGATTGGGAATCGTCTTCTGATTGATGCACATCAACTTTAGTTGTTTCAGAGAGAAATATGATGAGGAAGCTGGTTTTACTTTGATTTTGTGCAGACCTCAGAACATGAATCTTGGCATTCACAGGAACGCGTGAACCTGCTTGACTAGATCACAGCACCAGCCAATCTAGCACTGGCGAAGAAGTGGCATTTATACTTCAAATGGTTGGACATATAGGCAGAGATTCACCCGCAATGGAGACTTCCGGGAGCTGTACTACAGGCAAGGGCAAGGCTTCTTGAGATGCAGCAATTTTGTGTCCATTTGTAATAAAGGGTGTCTATCTTTTAGGGTATGAATGTTAATATCTATATTTAGACTGGAACCACTCTCTTTTTGTTGCAGGGTAAGCCAATATAAATTGGGTATGGTATCGGTTCAAGTCAGGGCCCCTAACCTGCACCCACAGATCGGTTGGGTACACATAAGGGGCTGCACCGGTCCGACTTGCAACTGGTTCAGTTATTATGACATAATAATAGGGTAAGGGTGGGACTTCTTGAACTCCTGGACAGAGGGACTTCATGATCCCTGTCGCAAGTATCTGTAGATCTACGAAAGATCTTTGAGTTCCTAATTTTTGAGGTTGTCACTACAAACCAATGTTCTGATTGGACTCAACCGCTTAATGAGAAATACTCATCTGAAATAGACCCCCAATCATTTTGTCCATTTTATAATGGTTTCAGATTTGCTGTGTACTTCCGTGGATGTCTATTAGCGAGCCTGATTCTAGCTCTTGTGGCTGTGCTTGTTGATTGGTTCAATCACAACAATACATCCAAGAATGTTACTCATTTCCGGAGTATAATTTCCTAGTGCATGCTTTATATTCCATTTCTGTATTGGCAGTAATGGTTTTATTATAGGTGTCGGTTCAATAACAACAATATATCCAAGAATGTAGTAGTTCATTCTATCATGGGTCCCTCACTATTTTAATCTTATTGATTTTATGACTGTGATTATTTTCTCTTTATTCCATTCCTTCTCATCCAACTAATCTTGAAAACAAGGAAAAAAACCTTTGGATGTTTTAAAAATAGTATTTTTATTTTTATTTTTAATTTCTACCTTTCAACTTAGCGTATCGTCAAGCTTCTGTCAATTGTTGCAATAGGCATTTCAGTAAAAGTAATAACCTTTTATGGCTATGTGGCATTAAGGGGTATGTTTGTCATTTTAAAAAGGTTTTGCCCCCCACATATATTAACATATTTTATCGATTATTTCAAATATACTTGCATTCTATTAAAAAAAATAGCAAATATGCCTATAGGACATAAAAACTTGCTAAAATGCAAGTGTTATTCGTTCGTGTTGCTCCTTACCATAATGTAAAAGACATGTTAAGGGTACCTTTGAGGTATTTAAATGAAAGAAGACCTAATTTAATGTGATATTTTTGTTATTTTTGGCAGATCTGAAATAAGTTTCTCTAAAATTAGGCATATTTGGATTTCTGATAGAGCCCTTAGGTATATTTGAAATTATTGGTAAAATATGCTGCTATATTAGAAAAAAGCTCTTTAAAAAAAATTAACATATCAATTCGTTTCTTTCCATTCAGAGCATATTTAAATACTCGCGTCATAAAGACCCAACGGCGGAAATGTTGGATTTGAGTTAAGAATCCCTTCGCGGTGGTGGTTTGTTTGAAATCACAACTCAATTGCAGCTTTCATGGTAGACTTTTCAGACCCCGACCTTTGGATGTCATCTTTCATCCCATGTTGTAAGGTGATCCTGGTCAGTCATTGAGTGGGAAATGCACTAGTTTTTCAATGTGGGTCCCAAAAGCAAAGGAAAATGGTTCATAGCTGTCCCTTTGAGCAGCATGGATGCATTAAAAGTCAAGCATAGAGATTACTTACCGGAATTGAATCCTACCTTTCCAAAAAGCAAGGCGGAGAATATGTTCCACTATCCAAAAGCTATCTGTAGATGTGACATGTTCTTAGGCCGTCCAAGAGAAAACGGTGATGCTTGTTGTCTGGTCTACTTTTGTCAGTGCAGACCTCATCATCCACTTCTTCTTAGCATTTTCATCTCTTACTTCCGCTTGTAAAGAACCTGTTATGATTCAAGCCATTCCATGAACACAAATTTCCAAACCGGCCACAATCTACAATTCTTTAAAAAATTTTAAAATGGTCGCAAAAATTTGTAAATTCTTTCAAAACGGTTGTGAGGTTCCTCTTTAATTAATAAACTGTTTAGTCTAGCACTGAAAAAAAATAATATTGCCTTTAGTTTAAAGATAATATTTCCTTCCTATTTCATTACATATGTACCAAGGGTATGTATTTATAAATAAGATGAGAGAAGGTCAAGGCACACATTAAGGAGAAAACACTTTAACCAATTTGGAAGAACTTAGCAAATATTTATATCTTATTTTACAGAAATTTTCGAATAGTGCGGCTGTTTTGGAATTCTCCCTTTCCATGAATGGTAGTAGCTAGTATGCAGTGAAGAAGCATGGAATTGCCAGGAATAATAATAGGCATCTGGTCTGCCAGTCGAGAGTTAAGTACAGGTTAGCTAATCTCACTATTGAAATAGAAGGAATGAAAGGTAACTAATGTGCAAAGAAACTTGTTCTACATGTTCATGTTCAATTTTTGAGACCAGTAAAAATGAAAAATTGACCATAAAAATGATAAAATATTTTGGGTATTTAACTGTTTACAAAAAAAATTAATTTGTTGGAAAATAATTTAGTTGCAAGAGCAGTATAAAGGCTGTTTAAGATCACGGTGAACCGGTGAACATATCCTGATTTTACTATTATTGTGTTGGGGACCCCTGTCAAAACTATTTCAGTGAATGCCCCATAGAGATTTTCTGCTTCAAAGCTTTGTCTAGTTTGAACTGGCTGTCATGATCAGGTACATATTAAGTTCCACATTAGCAGGCATTACAAAAGGTTTTTGAGATTTATATTGGTGTAAGCAGCTCTCATGCATATCACCGGAGGTATCAAAGGAATATTGAGAAGGAGCCTAACGCTTGGGAATACATGAAGTTGCATAAATGAGAAAAAGGGCTTTTAATCTAAAATCATTCTGACATTGAGAAGCTATCTTCATACTCGGAAGCTCAAGTAACCAGCGCATGAGAATGAGATATAATTAATACTATATACTATTAAATACCAAAGGGTTTTAGTTCAACCATTAGCTACATTGGGATGAGTAGTTACATCCCATCTCACATCGGTTGGTTTCCTTCTTATGGTTGATTGACATCTTTACCCTGACCATTGGATATAGTTATATGCTGTTGTTCTTGGCGACTGCATATAATTATATACAGTCATTTTTTGTTAGCTGTATTTGGTTTATACACAATCCACGGTAACAAAAATCATGAAATGCAACTACGATTTTCTTCTATTTTAAAACAGTCAAATTCACTTAGAAAATGTAGCCGTTTCGATGCTTCATATGCTTATTCAACAATAATTTAAATGCTAAACACTAGTAATAAGTTTACATAAACTATAGCTTTTATCCATTATATATAAAATAATGAGGGTTCTTCATATGTTGAGGCCTTTCATGAAAAGTTGAATAAGTTTATAAATGAATGAAATTCATTAAAGGTAAATTACCCACGTCAAAGAATTCAGATGTCTTTTATTTTCTAATATTAAACATTCCTCGTTGTCTTGCATTAGCATACACATTCGGATCATGAGATGGATATCCATCATAAACCTTGCCCTCGAAATGCTCCATTCCATTGATAGTTGGATCTGCCCTTGGCTACCATAATCAAGAAATACGAAATACATAAATTTTAAAATATAATATAAAAGGGTACACAGATTATATAGAGAATAAAAGCAAGCATACAAGTTGGCTAATGTAAGATTGTTAATGCTACCTGCTTGTTTGCTGCATTGTGACCCTAAGAGAGATGAACTGTTTCGTTCCCAATGACTGTCTCGTTCAACTTCTGCAATCACTATAACTTAGATGGATAGGGGAAATACATGAATGAATTCATTTTTTCACTACTTACAAATATTCAAATAAGCATCAATTTCAGCATTTGAGAGTTGAAATAATCCATTGAGCCAATTAAGTTTCTAGGTTAAGTCCCATGGTATGCATTGTTCAACATTTGCAACAGTTTTAGTTGGAAAAGAACCTAACATACCTGGACATACTATAAGAACCACTGATGGAATAGAACCTGAAAGCTTGATTATTGGCATGATATAGGAGACCTGAATCAGTAGATTAGGTCTAAATGGCCCTCCCTCTTTATGTTTGACTGACCTGCAGGTATCACAACTATATTCATTACTACAGTTAGGGTGCAAATTAGGTTGGTTTATACCGGGTTAGAGTGGTCCCAACCCCAACTCTTTATATAAAAATTCTTACCCAACCCTACATATATGGTGGGTCGATTTGACCTTGTCTTAACTCTAACCCTATCTTTCACTATGCAGGTTGAATTCAGGTTAAGTTTGGGTCAATAATTTGGGTTGACAATACATCAAAAGAAAACCAAATTGTGTGAATGATTGAGAGAGAGGACTAGTTGGCAATAGAATAAGCTGTGAATGGAGACCACAAAACCTAAATCACAACAATAATCACAACAATCAAGCATCCATAAATCAGATTAACCGAGCAAAGCTAGCTTTCCAGATGATCTTGTGCATAGTAATATAGAGAAAAGGCCAAATTTAGACTTGATAGCTCTGGTTAATAAAATCTTTTATCCTTGCTATGGTATGACAAGGTACTGATGCATGAGCTGGAAAGAGATTGTTTTAAAATGCTTGCCTCTAAACAACACAAGTTGGGCTAGAGCATGAGACTGAACTTTTCCATTGGCTGAATGACAATCATGCATGTTTATCTTCTCATCCCAAACAACACATGGAGAATTTCTAGTAAGATGGTGATAGCAAAAATTGCAGTGCATCAAATTTGCCATAGCCATGTGACAAAATGCTTGTTTTTCTTGAAGATGTTAGAGATAGGGATGATTGAAACATATGTGCCACCCAAGAATTAAATATGTTTATTGTTTTCGAGGTTTAAAGCCTCAAAAAGTCCTTCCAATTACACAAATGACCCTAGCATTTGTCCTCCTAATTAACTCCAAACTTCTAATATAAGCTACAATCATAATCATCCAATTGAATTGCATTGCTAATACCCAATACAAAGCAAAAGAAAATCTCGTAAATTATCAATGTGCCTATGAGATCAGGGACATTGATCATGTGAGACATATATGATAGATATCTGGACATCATTGGAATTGCACTTTCTCACCTTTGAAATCACTAAATAATGTAAATATTATAAAAATAAAATAAAATAGTCTAAAGCAGCTAAAGCAAGTAGAAATGAATTGTCAAGTGTCAAGTATAAAGCCTTGAATCATAAATAATCTATTTGAATCATAGACAATCATAAATGACAACATAAACAATTTGTTTGAAAATCATAGACACTCATAAACAACCAAAGTTCCTCACTGTTTGGTTGAAAATCCACCACAAAATCCAATTATTGAAATGCAATACCTTGTCCCTGTGAGCGGTGGATGCCCTAATGGGTGTCGAGTGTCGATGCAGGGAGATGGAGTCGAGACGATGCAGGGAGTGAGAGTGAGGGAGATGGTTGCCGAGCAAAGGTAGGGAGATGGAGCTAAGCAAAGTTAGGGAGATGGAGCTAAGTAGAGTCAGGGAGATGGATCAGGGAAGCGATGGGGAGAAGGAGCCCTTTCAGCTCATTGAACTTGAATAGGGAGATGGAGCGGGGAAGAGGTAGGGGTAACAAGAAGGATATGAGTGGGGGCAAATTAGAATTTTATATCCTACTTTTTTTTAGACAGTACCGTTTCGAGACAGTTGTAATATTTTGACTATATCTTCCTCATTCGAACTCAGAATTAGGTAATTCTTGGTTTGTTGGGAAGATAATTTGAAGGGCTATCACCTTGGATAAATAATTTGAAGTGATACAATAATAAAATAAAGTATTAGTAATTTTTTGGATACTTTATAATACTTTATATAAATTATATAATATTTGGATACTTTCTTTTGGTTGCATATAATATTATATGTAGACAACATCAGCTGTATATAATGCTATATGCAGCAAAAAAAAGGGCTGCATATAGTTGATTACAATTAATGAATTTTGTTGTAGTGTTTTGAATAGATGTATGAAAAAAGATTGGAATGCACAAGATGCCACTTAGACAACACAACAAGCCCTCCACGTAGTCAACGTGTAAGCCTAAATATATATTTATCCCTACATAGCCCCTTATTTCTTAGATTAGTCTATGTGAATTTTAGAGCACCTTTGCAAAAATGCACTCCTGTGTGTTAGCTTTAGAGACTCGGAATAAGGAATTTCTCATAGCTGTCTAATTAAAGGTGGAAGGTTGTCTGTTAATTAGTTGGAAACAGCCATTCCGTGGAATTAATCTATATCATTAAGGCCACCTAAAATACATTAACTTTGAACGGATTATTGTGATTATCACCTTGGCTTACTAGAAGATATTGGACGTTGCATGCATTGGACAATGACACCAACTAGAGAATATCAACGATTATACACATTAGATCTACAGATATAAGTTTGGGTGCCACAGGGTAGTTAAAATGGGGAAAAAGCACCATAAAAAATACTGTGTAAAAACCTTTTTTGATATTAACGTACTGCTAATTATACTGTAATCCAAGCATGAGTCTGTGCGTTCCTTGCACATATCATATAAACACACACACACACTCTCTCTCTCTCTATATATATATACCATATTTCTAGGTGTTTTTTTTAAGATTAGGTTACTAATAAAGCATTGATGAAAACAAAATAGCAACATAAGCATACTCTGCAAAAAACTGTCTTGGAGACGGTGAAATTTGATTTTTATGCAAGGCTCATGAGCACCTAAATCATGTTTAATGGCTGACGATCCTCGTCCCAAAATTCTCTTATTCTTGATGAAACTTCCATTTATAAGAGGCTGTGGATCGAGATAGAAAGGGAGGAAAAAAAAGAAATTTTGAAAAGTAAAAAGGAAGAAGAAAAAGAATGATGTGATGTGTCAAGAGATAATGATTAAAAATAAAGCAAATAGAGATAAACAATATATGCTTTTATATTTAAATATTACATTAAATTAAATAACGTAAAAGTAGCTATAAAGGACCTTTTTTCACCAATTTTCTGTCAACCAAAGGCACGCAAAGAAATAGTAGAGCACACACAAATTATCAAGCGAAAAAAAAATAAAAAAGAAGAAGAAGAAGCAAATGTATGAAATGAAGGAAATTTTATCCGACGTTACTTGTGGAGAGTCACTCATATATAGATAGATTGGACAACATCATTTTCACATCCCAGAGGCCCCAGCATTCGTTTAGTGGGTTAATCTTGATGGCAACATTGAGCATTTTCCCCCCACCTCTTCTACAGGTCAATGTCAACGTGCCAATCTACTTATGGAGCCGATGACTGTGCATGACATCAACCTATCTATTAAGCCCACTTGGTCTTATTTAGATTATCCAAAACTCAAATAGAAATATGTCATTTTCACATGATACACGGATTAGATTTTTATTCGTCACTTTCACATGATAGAGTTATTAATTAGATTTTTATTTTTTATTTATCAATGCCACCACATGAAGATTTTCATATGTTAGTCCAACGTACAAACGTTGATGATTTGGCCACGCTAACGCTTGATGTCTGGGGACCACTACACGTCTATGATATCATACCCACCTCATGGAGATCTCCTTCGACATAAAAAAAAAAAAGCACTTTAAACACATTTCATTAGTTTTCTTTTGCTCTAAAGGAAATCCGAATAATCCAAATAAAGAGAAATTATAAAAGCTATCCAAATAAGCAATTAAAAGATAAGAGTCTAGTTACTTCATTTGTTTTCACTTTGCTTAAGGTCTTGGATTTGTTTGAAAATCTTTGGGTGCTTGGTGGGGGAAAAGGAAATGGAAAGCAAAGGAGTTGAAAAAGAAATTATATAATGATGTCGGCTATAAAATAAATTTATTAAAATAGATAAAAAATAATAATTAAAAATATTAATAATGATAGAAAAAGGTAGAATTATTATAATAATATATGTCAAATCAAGACATTTATAACATTTTCTTGGAAATGAAACATTTCATTTCCTTTCCACCCTTTGATGGCTTTTTCTCCCTTGCAAGAAGTTGAAGGTGTAGTCAAGTATTCCCACATCAACCAAAAACATATTGGCTTTCTTGGGGGAAAAAAAAACTATAGAAATCAAAGATACCCAATTCACTTCATGATGCACCTAAATGGGTAAGCATAATTCAAACGGTTCATTCAACTTCCAGGATCAAAACATCTCCATTGACTCCCTATCATGCACTACATCTACTGGCTATGGCAGAGGGTTCTGACATCCTACTACAGTTTGAGACTGCTTTGGTGGTCCCCAAATGTCCACTCTCAAGGGGGCGTGTTGCACAGCATTGTACTTTTCTTATGTCTAAACAGCAATTTGAGTGGTTTCTTTTAGAAGCATGTTGACCCCACAAAGAAATATTGGGCCCCCAATGCAGAATGCTGACTGAGGACACTGGCAGGTCACTTGTGCTAGTCCACATTATGGTGTTCCACACACCATCCAACCCAGAATTTTTACTCCAGCTGCCTTCGACTTTCCATAGACAGGTAGTCAGACTCTTTACAGTTGGCATACATTAGATAAATTCAAATGAAAGAGGTCATGTTATCTGCTTAGGAACAGTGAGGATCCCAAAACAAGATTTTGGGAGCTGTGGTTGATGAACACTGGTTGAAATGGAGAGATTGAAAAATTATCGCTTTTTTACTATCCCTTTGATGCTTTCCAATCAAAGTGAGATCATCAAATGATCTTAAATTTCATTTTGATATATTTAAATCTAGTCCATGTTGTTGTACAAAGATGAATTATTTAATGCCACTTGATGGAC